>CM076580.1:693862864-694132352 GCA_034641835.2 Pinus albicaulis
TTTTCAGGCACCTTTACTTTTTCTATGATCTCATCAAGAATTGTGTATTCTTTGTTTTCTTTTTCCTGTTTCTTTTCCTGCAACTGATTCTTATACAAGACCTTTTCATTGAATATTACATCTCTGCTCCTAATTATTTTGTGATTTTCATAATCATATAAGTGATAACCAAAATCATTAACACCATATCTGAGAAAGGTACATTTCTTTGATTTTTCCTCAAGCTTTGTTCTGTTTTATTTATTAATATGGACAAAGGCCTCACAACCAAAAGGATTTAAAAAGGAGTAGTTTACCTTTTTACCTGGCCATGCTTCCTCTAGAATACCACCATCCAAGGAACTTGAAAGCCCTCTGTTTATTAGATAAACAACAATATCTACAACATCTACCCAAAATTGTAAAGGCAATCCTACATGCAATCTCATGCACCTTGCACGCTCCATGATTGTTCTGTTCATCCTTTTTGACACCATTTTCTTGTGGTGTTCTTGGAACTGTCTTCTCTCTACGAATTCCATGCTCTGAACAGTACCTATCAAACTCTTTGCTACAATATTCACCTCCATTTTCTGATCTGAGACACTTCAACTTCTTTCCTGTCTCAATCACAACCAAATCTTTCCATTTCTTGAAAGTGTCAAATACATCAGATTTATTCTGAATACAATAAATCCAAGTTTTTTCTAGTTGCATCATCAATAAAAGTAACATAATAATGAGAGCACCAAGAGATGATACCTGAGCAGGTCCCCATACATCTGTTTGCACAAGCTCTAATTTTTTTCTTTTCTTTTCTTTTCCAACTCTGAGAAATCTGACTCTCTTCTATTTTCCATAAATGCAATTCTCACAGAAATCTAAATCAACATTCTTCAAACCCGGAAACAAATTTCTTGAGTGAAGAATCTAAATCCCCTTCTCACTCATGTGTCCAAGCCTATGATGCCATAGTGCTGCATCTTCTCCTTTGGAAGTTTAAGCATTAACAGAGTTAGAAATACCATTGCATAAATACAATGTACCAACCTTTTCACCTTTTGCTATTACCAGCGTTCCTTTGGTGACCTTCCAAGTTTTATCTGTGAAAGTTGTCACACAACCTTCACCACTTAACTGCCCTATTGAAATCAGATTTTTCTTCAGATCTGGAAAATGCCTTACCTCCTTTAATATCCATTGATTTCCATTCTGTTGTTTTACAAGAACTTTACCCATTCCAACAATTTTACAGGGTTTATCATCACCCAAACGGACTTGTCCAAAATATCCTTGAACATAGTCATGAAAATATTTCTTATCAAGTGTGGCATGGAATGAGGCCCCTGAATCTACAACCCAAGAATCATAACATTTTCGAAAGAAAGAATCAAAGCATCTTGTAACTGATCATCTGTCACATTTGCTTCATGATTGATTTATTGTTGTGTGTCTCCTTCTTTTCCCTTCTGAGATCTACAGTCTTTCTTTAGGTGTCCTTTCTTTCCACATTTCCAGCACACTATCCTCGATCTGGACTCGGATCTGCCTTTCCTTGATTTACTAGAATTTTCACTCGATATATTTCTAGATGTCTCACCAAAGCTTTTACATTTGCATTTTCCTGATATAAGGGATATGCAGGCAACAATAACCAAACATTAAAGTACTAGATCTAGAGACGAGTTACTAAAGTTTACCCCTCTGAGAACTTAAGCCGAAGTAGTATTTGTATTGAAATCATTTAAATGGTCTGCAACAGATCCACCTTCCGACATATTCATATTAAATAAACGTTTCATAAGAAATACCTTGTTTTGAGGCCGAGGGTTTTTCATATAGTTTCGCCAACACCTTAATCAAACCCTTTGTTGTTGTTTCCTTCGAAATATTGAAGGCTATTGATGCCGCGAGGCACAACCGTACTGTTTCGAGTGCCTTTCTATCAAGAATATCTTATTCTGCGTCTGTCATAGTCGTCGACTTCTTTTTTTTTAGCTCAATGGTAGGTGCAGATCTTTCTGATACAGATAACCTTCCATCTGCATCTTCCACAGCGGGATGTTTTGGCCATTAAATTTCTCGACCCTCAATTTACCATCTTCTGCCATTTCCCCCACTAGAACTAGGAACTCTTCTTTCATGCGAGTTTATCAGCCAAATAGACCTTCGGATCTGATACCAGTTGTTAGAAAATTAAATATTACAGAGCAATAAAACACATAAAATATGTGGAAAACACAAGCACACAAAACACATAAAACCATAGAGACATAGATATACGTGGTTCACCCAGTTTGGGCTACGTCCACCCCAAACAGCTAGTCCTTCCTTTCTAGTATCCAGCAAAATGAAGAGACACAACCTACAGCAGATCCGCTGTAATATCCTCTGTTCTCTCTCATAGTCTCCCTATATGTTTCTCGCTCCCATAATACACATACAATACACAACCGTAATACAATACCCTCATACAAGTGAGGGGTTGCCCTCTAGGGAAAAAAACCATAAACTAAACATAACTTATAGCGTCAGGTCATCCGTCTAATGAACGGCTATATTGACTAGAAATTACTATACTTTTACAAGGCAATATTATATCTGTTTTTAGATTTGGGGGCATTGCCCGCGAAACCCCCCACCAGGGAGGGGGCTCCATAAAGTTGCAACCGCCCCCCCTTGGACCCCCCAGGCAGCATTTAATTATAGGTGGCATTGCTGCCCCCATTAAGGTACATGGTTCCAACGCTGTGATACAAAATAAACAAGATAATCAGGCTCCACACCCAACAATCTCCCACTTGTAGACTGATTGTAGCAACTCCACCACTGCTTCATTTGTTGGAAAATGACTCCTCTTTGGACCTGGCTATTTCTCATCTTCATCATCATCCTTGAAGACCAATTGAAACTAAGCATGTTCTCAGTTTATCCCTAGTTACAACTTTTGTTAGCATATCTGCAGGATTCTGGCTAGTGTGTATCTTTTCCAGCTTCAATTGTCCATCTTCCAATACTGACCATATGAAATGGTACTTGCGTTGTATGTGTTTAGTCCTGGAATGAAATGCTGAGTTATTTTCAAGATGAATGGCACTTTGGCTATCACTGTATAACGTGGCCATATCATGCTTCTTACCCAACTCATCCATAAACCTTTGTAACCAAATCATTTCTTTACTAGCCTCTGTAGCAGCAACATACTCTGCTTCTGTTGTTGAAAGTACAACAATACTTTGGATTTTTGAAACCCAACTGACAACTGTTCCACCTACAGTAAATACATATCCTGTAGTGCTCCTCCTGTTATCTCTGTCACCTGCCATATCTGCATCAAAATATCCTTGTAGAGCAATGTTTAAACCACCAAAGCATAATGCTTGACTTGTGGTACCTCTCAAATATCTGAGAATCCATTTTATTGCCATCCAATGTTCTTTTCCTGGATTTTTCATGTACTTGCTTACAACTCCCACTACATGTGCAATATCAGGCCTTGTGCAGACCATTGCATACATTAACCTTCCGACTGCTGATGCATATGTAATTTTAGACATATAGTCCATTTATTCTTGGGTCTTGGGGCACATCTCCTTACTAAGTTTGAAATGGCTAGCAAAAGGTGTACTAACTGGTTTTGCATTATTCATATTAAATATTTTCAACACCTTTTGTATGTACTCATTATGAGACAGTGTTAATTTGTGATTTTTCCTATCTCTAGCTATTCTCATACCAAGGATTTGTTTTGCTGCTCCCAAATCCTTCATTGAAAATGAATTTGCCAATTTTCTTTTGAGCACATTTATTTCCTGCATGTTAGACCCTGCAACAATCATGTCATCTACATACAATAACAATTTAATATAGCTGCCATCATTTTTACCTTTCAGATAAACACAATGATCAAAGTGACATCTAGTATAACCTTGTTCAGACATAAACTTGTTAAATTTTAGATACCACTGCCTTGGAGCCCGTTTTAAGCCATACAAGCTCTTCTTTAACCTACACATTAATTTTTATTTCCCTTTGACCTCATATCCTTCTGGTTGCTGCATATAGATCTCTTTCTCCAAATCTCCATGGAGAAATGTTGTATTTACATGTAACTATTCAAGATGTAAATCTTCCACTGCTACAAGACTTAAAATAGTTCTAATTGAAGTCATCTTAACAACAGGAGAAAATATTTCATCAAAATCAATACCTTTATTCTATGAAAACCCCTTCACCACAAGTCTAGCTTTGTACCTCTGTTTTCCTCCATCTTCTTCCTTCAGCATGTAAACCCATTTATTCTGAAATGTAGTTTTACCTGTAGGAAACCTGACTAAGTCCCAAGTTTGGTTATGCATTAAGGAGTCCATCTCTTCTTCCATGGATAGCTCCCACTTCTTCCTGCTTTCAACCTGCATTGCTTCTTCATAACATTCAAGTTCACCAGAATCAAGCAACAATAAATAATATAATGAAGGAGAGTATCGTTCAGGGGGTTTACTTATCCCGTTAGATCTTCTAACACCACTTTCAGGTGTTTGAGGTGCCTATTGCTGTTGTGGTGGTTGCTGTTGATGTGGCTCTTGATTATTATTATTTTCAGGCACCTTTACTTTTTCTGTGATCTTATCAAGAACTGTGTATTCTTTGTTTTCTTTTTCATGTTTCTTTTCCTGCAGCTGATTCTTATACAAGACATTTTCATTGAATATTACATCTCTGCTCCTAATTATTTTGTGATTTTCATAATCATATAAGCGATAACCAAAATCATTAACACCATATCCAATAAAGGTACAATTCTTTGATTTTGCCTCAAGATTTGTTCTGTTTTCTTTATTAATATGGACAAAGGCCTCACAACCAAAAGGCTTTAAAAAGGAGTAGTTTACCTTTTTACATGTCCATTCTTCCTCTGGAATACCACCATCCAAGGAACTTGAAGGCCCTATGTTTATTAGATAAACGACAATATCTACAACATCTGCCCAAAATTGTAAAGACAATCGTGCATGCCATCTCATGCACCTTGCACGCTCCATGATTGTTCTGTTCATCCTTTCTCACACACCACTTTCTTGTGGTGTTATTAGAATTGTCTTCTCTCTGCAAATTCCATGATTTGAACAATGCCTATCAAAATCTTTGTTGGAATATTCACCTCCACTGTCTGATCTGAGACACTTAAACTTCTTTCTTGTCTCAATCTCAACCAAAGCTTTCCATTTTTTGAAAGTATCAAATACATCGGATTTATTTTGAATACAATAAATACAATTTTTTCTAGTTGCATCATCAATAAACGTAACATAATAGTGAGAGCCACCAAGAGATGATACTTGAGCAAGTCCCCATACAGTCTCAAATCTGCATCTTTCCTATACACCATTCTAGACCTTTTTCATTCACTTGAACCTTCCAAGTTGTCAATATCATTGTATATTAATTGTAAAAGAGCATCTAAAATGGTTTTTAACTATATTTTGTGTCTGCTGTTTGATTTAGATTTTTGCTCATTTAGCTGCGGAATCTTGCCACTTTCCGCAGCTGCTGCAACTTTCTGCGGCCATTTTGTGAAAGTCTATGTTACAGGTGTCTTCAGGAAAAATGAGCCACATGGGAAAGTCAGAAATGATGTGGACATGGATCGTGTCCTATTGGCTCGAGCAAATTCACTTAAGGAGGCTGCGGTCAAAGGTGGCCAAGTGGAAGTCAACCGTAGAGTCCCACGGTGACAAGACTCTATTTCTTAGCACGTGAAGATTTGTATGGCCGTTTCTGAGTTGCGGGAGACACATCAACACCTGTACACGGCTCGATAAGCCGAATCCAACATCCACTCTTCATAGATTTACTCCTCAACGAGGCCATGATCCTAGATCTCTGGACGTAATGGTTTACGTGTTTTCTATCAGCATAAACTTTAGGGAATTAGTTATATCACCTTCAGTTATAAATAACGCGTTTGCATACGCATAATAGTTAGTCTCCATTAGCCTCCAGATAGCTCTGTAATGTAATTACGTTGCCACTATGTCGTAATATCACCTCTCTGTTATGATTGCATTTTAATATATAAGAAGACTCTGTTTCCAAGCGTAATTCGTATTTGAAGGCTATTGCCAAGGCTGGTGCAGAGGGCCCCTGCACACGCTGAGGTTTTGTGCATTATTGTATAGTTCTTGTTTTATTTCTTTAAGCTCATTGTGCCATAAGTCATTCATGTGTTTATACATTGCATCTTTCATGGTATTTATGCTTCATCTTTGTTTATAATCTTTCATGCTTTACATCTTACTTCTGTCCATAATCTTTCATGTTTTATGTTAACTGATCAGTGTTCTTGTTTCAGATTACAAATAGGAAGCCCGGGCATTTGCATAATATTTTGACTAATGACATGGAATCAATATTGTTCTGCTGCTAATTTATTTTTCTTAGTTTTTGTTTAATTCCAGTACTGCTTTGTTTATTTCAGTCTTGCACATTTGTTTCCATAGTTAGATTTAGATATATTAAATTGCTCATGTCATTTTCAGTTACCTCCGAAAGCCACAGCTGGACTGATGGTGAGGGATTGAAGTATGAGTGTGTAGTTTGATATTAGTTTACTTTCCGCAAGTTAGATATATTAAATTGCTCATGTCATTTTCAGTTACCTCCGAAAGCCACAGCTGGACTGATGGTGAGGGATTGAAGTATGAGTGTGTAGTTTGATATTAGTTTCTTTTTCTGCAAATTAGATATCAGATTGCTCAAGTTGTTTATGGTTACCTACGAAAGCCATAGCTGGACTAATGGCGAGGGATCAGAATATAAGTTGATGTAATTTGATTTAGATTTACTTTGTTGCAATTCTTGGATTTCTTTAAGCATAGTTTCTTTTGTGTTTAGACAGCAGCAAGGATAATTTGATTTTCATGCTCAATAGTTCACTGTTTGATTTATTAGGCTAGCAGCACATTTTCATTTCCTTTCAAGTTTTGTCATTGTATGTTTCAAATTCCTTTTTAAAGTTTGAAGTTGGTAAATCATTATAAAGGATATCATTGCCTTGAACAATCATAACCATACTTGTTTTTATTTTAGAATTTCCATCACACATTAGAAAACCAAAAATGACAAAAAGATAAGAAATAGGTTATCTTGCACATATAGTGCGCCACACTTCATCAGCTTACGAATCCTGGATTGATAAATTAATGTAGCAATTTAGGACACACTAAATTGACCAAACATTTTGGCGCCGTTGCCGGGGAAGTGTAACTAGGTAGCCAATTTCTTAAAAAAAAATAATAATAATAAAAGAAGGGAAAACTTGATAATTTCTTGAAGTATGCTCTCCTCTTGCACCTAGTGTGATCTGGAGGATCAGAAAAGAGAATTATTGGTTTAGTAATTTCTTAAGTATGCTCTCTTCTTGCACCTAGTGTGACCTGGAAGATCAGAAAGAGAATTATTAGCCCAACTTTAAAAAATAAAAATAAAAAAATGACATGCATAGAGCAAGAGATTCTAGGGGAAGGTTTATAGCTAAAGCCAAGAGTTTGATTTTCAAAACTCCATATTCTTCAAGGCATAGACAAGAATCACCACCATCTACCCTAGCCTTAAGATTTTTGGAATTCAAGGAGCAGCTGAATTAGAGGATTCTCCTATACCACCTACTAAATCTCATTTAGAAAAGGAAGAGACTCCCTCTCATCCTCCCTTGATAGAAGAACTAGAGGACTTTAAGGACTCTAAAGAAACTATCATGGCAAAGGAAATAATAGATGGATTTGGAGGTAGAGGTAGAGGAGGAGGAAACAATGGAGACAACAATGGTGAAGGAAATAATGGAAGAAATAGGGAAGGAGACAACTTGTTTGGATTCCCTATAGTTGATGAGGAAACTCATACAACGATGAAAAATATCTCACCATCTATCCTCCCTAACTTTTATGGATTATGAAGTGAGGATCCTAAAACATTTCTGTTTGAGTTTGAAGTTGTGTGCTGAACTTATGACTATATGGAAGACTCTCAAAAACTCAAACTATTTCCTTCAACTTTGAAGGGAGCTGCTTTGAAATGGTTCATGGGATTAGCTACTCAATCTATTAGGACTTGGAATGATATGAAACAAAATTTTTTGGATAGATACTTGGACTATTGTATGCCCACCAATCACAAGGATGAGGTATTCAAAATGATGCAAAAATAAGATGAAAATTTGGAAGATTTACTTGAAAGATTTCAATACAACTTGAAAAGAGCAAAGATGAGCAACTTAGATGATGAAACCTTGAAAGCCCTCATATTAAAAGCCATTAGAGATGAATGGATAGATATTTTAAACATGATGGGGAAAGGAGACATTTCTCAACTTCCACTTCGTGACATAACAGAACTATGTGTCCATCTCTCGAGGAAAATCTAAAACAGGAAAAGGGCCTAGGGATCCTTCTCTTATTAGGGCTAAAAAATCTGCAACTGGATCAGTAAGTAGGGCAGAGATTGGTAATATGCTTGATGAATTCAAAACTGATATCTTAGGGAGCCTTAGTGAACAACTAGACACCCTTAAAATCCAAAACAAGCAGAAAGCAGAAACATATGCTCTAGCCATCTTTTGTCCAAAATGTAGGAAGAAACATGCTTTAAGGGAATGTCCCTTGGATGCAAAAGTTGTAGAAACATGTATTATTTTCTCAGAGAATCATGAGATCAAGGATTGTCCTTCAATTCCTGGACTCAAAGCTGTCTTTCAAGAAGACCCAAATTCAGTAGAATCTCTCTGTTTTGTTGCAAGAAGACCTTGGCGGGGACAACAAACTCAAGGGTTTAACAACCCTATGAATCTTCAAACCCCACCAAATTGGAATCCTTGGCAACAACCTTGGCCCCAACATCAAAATTCATATCAGCCATGGGTACAAGGGATGCAAAATCCTTATGGGAGATTTGCTCAATTTTATCAATATCCTCCATCTTTTCAAAATCAACAAGCTCAACAACTTCCAAACCCAAATCCACAACTTTCATTGCCATTTCCACAACAACAACCTTCTCAACAAAATCCAAATCCTCAACTCATGCTCCCATACCAACAAAAGACAAATCAACTTCCGGCTCAGCCATTGCCAAATCCTAACAATGTTGGGACAAATCTGAGGAGGGGAGAGGGGGGTGAATCAGTATTTACTGCATATTCAAAAACTTTTACTTTTTCATGCTCTAAAACCCATACGCTACTTTGCTGAAGACAACTAGCGTATACACGCGGATATCCTTTATAAAACTCGCGTATACACAGAGATCTAATTATGCCATTAGTTCTTCACTTATATCATTCCATCATTCATTCATTAGATGTTCTATAAACAGTAAACATGTGCAGTAAGAACAGAATAAACCATCACACAAAGCATCACACATGAACACCGGGATTTTTAGGTGGAAACCCAAGTCGGGAGAAAACCACCGCTGCAGTTGCTCGGCCTTCAATATTTTATTATAGAGAAAACATCTTACAACATATGTGCTGGCGCAGACTTGACCAGCACGCAGGCACCCACCTGCGCTCGTTTACCAGCCTCTCCTGGAAGGGAGCTCCAACCCCCTGACTCGTTTACCAGCCTCTCCCGGAAGGGAGCTACGACCCCCTGATCTCGTTTACCAGCCTCACCTGGAAGGGAGCTACGACCCCCTGATCTCGTTTACCAGCCTCTCCTGGAAGGGAGCTACAACCCCCTGACTGAAGGCTACAACCCTCAGCACCTCTATGGACCACGTTTCATCAATTTTCACACTGGATCCAAACAACTTCAATAGAGCACAACTTGCAGGCCTCGTTTCATCATATTTTCAGACTGGACCCACTCCATACATTTAAGCACAGTCAAACATCAACAACAGATAGCTATAATACAGCAGAACATATCAGACATATCTTACCACAGACTTCATCAAACCCTAGTTTGCATACGCGCTTTCATTTTTCTGATGTCGCGTATATACGCGCTTACGTTCACATCAACTAGCGTATACTTCAGAATTAATTTCACTGCGCATACGCGCTTTCTCTTCAGCGAAGCCGCGTATATAGGTGCTTCCTCTGCGACGAACTAGCGTATAGATCTTCAACCATTTCAGAGCTGCATACTTCTTTAGATCAGATATTCAGTTCAGATTCAACCCTTTACTTCAGACAGATGTTTGCCTCATCACAGATCTAATCACCCCATAAACAGATCTAGCAAATACAAATACATTTCAGATCTAGATATCCCGCTTCATCATTTCTTCATAGGTGCACCATAGATTCAGATCTATCATCAAACCTTTACCCTTTCCATACAGATATACTTCACAGAGAAGTATTCATTCAAGCTCAGACATCTTGCTCCCACACTCATGATTTGCACAATGAATTTCTTCTCCTTATATAGGTTTATCTTTTTTCAATACCACGGGCCCCTTTTTCAATACCATGAGCCAAAACAATACCATGAGCCTTCAATACCACGGGCCCCTTTTTCAATACCATGAGCCAAAACAATACCATGAGCCTTCAATACCATGGGCCCCTTTTTCAATACCATGAGCCAAAACAATATTATGAGCCTTTAATACCACGGGCCCCTTTTTTCAATACCATGAGCCAAAACAATACCATGAGCCTTCAATACCACGGGCCCCTTTTTCAATACCATGAGCCAAAACAACATTACTTCCGATGGTATTCCTGGACGGGGTCACATAGATGAATCATTACTCAATACAATGGGTCAATATCATGGTGGTTACCCCTGGTTTTGCACTTTATGAGCGCTTTTTCCCATACGCGACTTGGAATGTTGTTTCCCGCGTGCATACGGGACTTCCCCTAGACAAATCCGCGTATGCCTAGAGACATACTCTTTTTATCATAGATCTATCACATGCTGAATTCCTTTCTTCATTGCCTTCTGTACTCACTGTAGATACATCAGATTTAGTTCATCAAGACATGTTCTATCAAGCACAAATTCATTCAGTAAGTTGCCATTATCTTCATCAAGAGGGTTGCCTTTCAAGGACAACATTCATCATCATATTGCTAACAAACATCATTTACCAAGTCCATCACGTCAAGAATAACTTCATCAGGTGGATTGCCATCAAGGACAACACATGTCAACAGTCGCATGTCTTCATCTTTATTCAGTGGGTTGCCATCAAGGACAACACTCTGCATCATATTTCCAACAATCTCCCCCTTTGGACTTGATGGCAACCATGATGGTGTTTGATCACCACAACAGATAGGTACATTAAAAATACAATGACACCATGTCACTTTCCCCATTTTTGACACCATTCTTTCTCTTCATTCAAACACCATGTCACTCTCCCCCTTTGACATCAAAGGCAAAGGGCAGATCAAAACCAACACACTCTCCCCCTTTTCTCCTCATGTAGAAGAAGCGTTCTGCAGATCTGATGTATACTGAAGTGACCAAGCTCCCCTTAAGTTCATGTTGAATCGTCAAACGTATGTTTCAATGAAGTACATGACTCTATGACCTTCCTATCGCCAAGGACTCATACTTACATCAAAGATCCAACCAAGTGGATTTACATATGAGACTCAAATACCCAACCAGGTGGGTTTACAAA
Source organism: Pinus albicaulis (assembly GCA_034641835.2). Taxonomy (NCBI): domain Eukaryota; kingdom Viridiplantae; phylum Streptophyta; class Pinopsida; order Pinales; family Pinaceae; genus Pinus; species Pinus albicaulis. The sequence goes on from CM076580.1 coordinate 693,874,487, forward strand.
ATTTGACTCAGCTACCCAACCAAGTGGGTTTACAAATTTGACAAGTCCTTACATGACTGAATATTACAATTTTACATCATGGGTCTCAACAAGACCTTTTCATCAAATTACAAATAAGACCATTTATGACCAACACCGGAAAATCCTCAAGAAAGAGAACATGTTTTAGAATAATGCCAACAATGCATTATACTCAGCAAAGCTAATGCTCCCCCTAAATCTGTGCATCCAAGCATCCTTTCCATATGACTAAGGCTCCCCCTTAGTTTGTGCATCCTGAACACTTTCACCAATAAATCATCAAGGCATCTTTATCAAAAAATTAGAAATAGAATTATGAGAACTGGAACACCACCAGAGGTACCAAACAGTATCAGAGATACCAAACAGCATTGCAGCTGTGCTGAAGAAAGCTGACCCCAAACAGAAAATGTCAGCAACCAGACATACGCGGTTTTATGTGCATGAACTCGCGTATATACGCGACTGTGTTTCAGGAAACCCACGTATCCAATACCATCTTCTATATTTTAACCAGATCTGATCCTCTTGTGAGAAAAAGACAGTGTTCAGCTTCTTTCTGGGATATTTGAATGCTTCCCTGGACTACAGATAGATAGAACAGTGTAGTTGTGTCTTCAAGCATCATCCAACGGTTGTAGCATAAGCACATTAGTAACCAAGCCTTCAGATTCTTTGTAGCATCAATACAATATTTCCAAGAGAGATTATCATACCAGAACAACATCTTAAAATATGTGTCAAGCAATCATCCATGTGGTCCAATATCATCAAGATCTTCAAGATTTAACATGAAGTAACATATGTAGGCAAAAGATCTCAACCATAGTAACAAACTCTGCATGATCTATTCTTATTTCTAAATCAAACGACATCCAACTCATCCATGTGTGAGCACAAAAGATACTTATCAGCAACCAGGGCTCAAAATCTCATCATAATAAACCATGTACCAAGTCATCATCATTTGAGCATGAGTATCACAAAAACCAAAGAATAAGCAATCATATTGCCAGCAATGCAATCATTAGAATTCAACCTACTACTCCCCCTGGAACAGTGCTCCTTCTTAACTTGTGCAACCTGAAAACGTTCATCAGCAAGTCATCAGCAACAATCTCTGCATGGGCTGCCCTTATCTCCGAATTATAGGACTTTCATCTCAACAATGAATACTCTTCATCAACAAGCAAACAGGACTCATCCACACTCTTCAACACAAGAAACCATGTATCGTTTCCTCATTATTTAGAACTGAGAAACTAAGCTAAAATTGAGTCAATAATACAGTTATTAACAGTCAGACTGATGCTCCCCCTGAACCTCTGCTCCAGATCTTCAGCTATCATATAAATTCTCTTATCATCAATGCATACGCGACTGTGTCTGCTGTAACTCGCGTGTATACGCGACTTGTGTTCATCGAACCCACGTATGGAAAGTGAAGCATAGAAATTTTTCACATTCCTTCATCTCCCCCTGAACTTGTACTTCCTGTACCTGTCTTCTTCATATCAGATGCTCTGTCAGAAATACATATAACGAGAATAATCAAATCAATCATGAGAGACATCATACATTGCTCCCCCTGTGACGATACATTACTAAATCTCATAATGTATCCCACATCATTCCTGCAGTCAATCAGAGAAGTAAGCTTCAGAAGCGGATGACTGCAGTAGGGTCAAAATTCCCTACGTTTATGATCGGTCCTCCATCTTTTTCCAGATTTGTTTGAACTTTCTATTTGTGTGCTGGAAGTTATCCAATTTCTCATATCTGTTCAACCTGCATTCCTTTTCTACATGTCCATACTTGTTACAAGAATAACATCTCATGTGTCCAGAGAAATAAGCATAAGAATTATAATGAGTATTTCTAATCTTCCTCCTTTTACAATCAGCTGCTTTATGTCCATACTTGTTACATGAAAAACAATATCCCTTGAAGAAACTAGAGTACCTTTCTATGTAGGAACTGTTTGATTGAGGCTGAAATGATCTGCTCCTGCAATTTGCTGCAACATGCCCATAATTATGATATTTAAAGCATTCAACTTTATTGACTCATTTCCTTTGAGATTTCATCATTGTTGGTTGACCTTTTGTTTCTTTCAACACTTCAGGTTTTGCATTGACATCCTCTGAATTTTTAGCACTTCCTTGTGAGCTAGATTCTCCTTTAACAGTTTCATGGAAACCAAGACCAAGTTTGATAGCAGGAGACCTTTGATTACTCAGAATATTGTCCAAAATGTTAGTACTATATTGAAACCTCAAAAGTTTAACCTTTTCTTCTAATTTACCTTTGAGAATGTTTACCTCAACCTCCAAGGCTTGACATTGCTTTGTCATGCTTTCTTCTTTCCTTCTTCCATCTTCTACTTGATCCTTCAGATTTAGAATCTCTTCTTTCAACCAATTTTCATTTTCTTCACATGTTTGTTGCAGCTCTTCATTCTTCCTATTTGATTTTTCCAGATCTTCTTTGAGAGAGATGATTTCTGCTTCAAGGCCTTCCTTTTCAAATGGTTGTAGAGGTTCCTCATTCTTCTTACTTGATGCTTCAAGATCTGCTTGCAGAGAGATGATTGCAGCTTCAAGTCCTTCATTCTTCTTGCTTGATTTTTCGAGATCTGCATTTAGATCGTTGATTTATGCTTCTAGTTCTTTAATTCGATTGGATGCATAAGTATGAAACCTTTGATACTTGTCCACCTGTCCATTCAACATTTCTATTTGATCTTTCATTTGAGAGATCATCTCTTTGTAGATAGAATCTTTCTTATCAATTTCCTTTTTTTGTTCTTCAACTTTGATCTTGATAGCTTGTTCTAGATCCACAACTTTACTTTCACTTTCTACACCATTTCTTGCACAAAGAAGATTACAAGGGCCCAAATCACTATCATATTCATCTTCTTCAATTTTCTGAGATATCTCCTTGCTTCGAGTAGCCTTCTTCTTTTTCCTCTTTGCCATGAGCACTTGTAGAGCTTCGTTAGAATCTGTTTCATCTTCTTCAATTTTTGCTATACATGATTTCTGAGGTATCTCCTTTCCTCGAGTAACCTTCTTCTTTTGCTTCTTTGCCATGAGCACTTGTAGAGCTTGGTCAGAATCTTCTTCATCTTCATTGGACACTTCATCATCATCTTCATTTGCATAATAACTCTTCCTCTTTTCAAATTGTTTTCCTTTACCATGTTTTTCTTTATAAGGACATTTACCAGCATAGTGACCAAATTTTCCACACTCAAAACATTTGAAGGGAAGCTTACCTTTGAATCTTCCAGTTCCTAGTTGGAGTTTTCTCACGAAATTCGCTTCTTCTTCATCGGATATATAGCTGGATTCTTTGACAACTTCCTTTTCTTTTCCTCTTACAGATACCTTAAAAGCAGCTTCTTTGATTTGAGAAGGACCTCCTTGTCTCATTTCAAAAGCAGTCAGAATACCATGTAATTGAACAATAGTAAGAGTTTTCAGATCTTGCCTTTCTTCAATAGCTGAAACTTTAGAGTCAAATTTTGAAGTCAAGGATCTTAAGACTTTTTCCACCAAAGTAGTATCAGTTATAGTTTCACCCAAATTTCTCATTCGATTTACAATATCATCCAGACGTAAGAAGAAATGGGCAATGCTCTCATCACTATGCATCTTCAAATTTTCATATTCAATTCTAAGAGTTTGGAGTTTTGCACTTTTTACCTTTGTGTCTCCTTCATAGCTTAGAATGATTTTTTCCCATATTTCTTTTGCTGAATGTAGCTGCATCACTTTAGCAAATTCTGATTCAGACATGCTTCCCAATAAGACATTCACTGCTTTGGCATTGATTTCATACTTCTTCCTTTCTGCTGCATCGGTAGGAATACTTGCCGGGTATTGATAACCTTCTTCCACGATTGCCCATACATTTGCACCAAGACTTTGCAGATATGCTTTTGTTCGTACCTTCCAAAATATCAGATTGCTTCCATTGAATAGAGGTGGCTTTATAGACATCACTCCTTCTTGACTTCCCATTGCAACGGATCTCCTTCAAGCGATCAAGCTTCTGCAGAAGAACCTGCTCCGATACCAATTGTTGGGAAAAATACTGAGAGGGGGGGGTGAATCAGTATTTAAGGCAAACTAAAGCTTTTTACTTTTTCATGCTCTAAAACCCATACGCTACTTTGCTGAAGCCAACTAGCGTATACACGCGGATATCCTTCATAAAACTCGCGTATACACAGAGATCTAATTATGCCATTAGTTCTTCACTTATATCATTCCATCATTCATTCATTAGATGTTATATAAACAGTAAACATGTGCAGTAAGAACAGAATAAACCATCACACAAAGCATCACACATGAACACCAGGATTTTTAGGTGGAAACCCAAATCGGGAGAAAACCACCGCTGCAGTTGCTCAGCCTTCAATATTTTATTATAGAAAACATCTTACAACATATGTGCTGGCGCAGTCTTGACCAGCACGCAGGCACCCACCTGTGCTCGTTTACCAGCCTCTCCTGGAAGGGAGCTCCAACCCCCTGACTCGTTTACCAGCCTCACCTGGAAGGGAGCTACGACCCCCTGATCTCGTTTACCGGCCTCTCACCAGAGAGGGAAGCTACGTCCCCACGATCTCATTTACCGGCCTCACCGGAAGGGAACTCGACCCCCTGACTGAAGGCTACAACCCTCAGCACCTCTAAGGACCACGTTTCATCAATTTTTACACTGGATCCAACAGCTTCAATAGAGCACAACTTGCAGGCCACGTTTCATCATATTTTCAGACTGGACCCACTCCATACATTTAGGCACAGTCAAACATCAACAACAGATAGCTATAATACAACAGAACAGATCAGACATCTCTTACCACAGACTTCAGCAAACCCTAGTTTGCATACGCGCTTTCCTTTCTTTGATGTCGCGTATATACGCGCTTACGTTCACATCAACCAGCGTATACTTCAGAATTAATTTCACTGCACATACGTGCTTTCTCTTCAGCGAAGCCGCATATATACGCGCTTCCTCTGCGACGAACTAGCGTATAGATCTTCAACCATTTCAGAGCTGCATACTTCTTTAGATCAAATATTCAGTTCAGATTCAACCCTTTACCTTAGATAGATATTCACCTCATCACAGATCTAATCACTCCATAAACAGATCTAGCAAATACAGATACATTTCAGATCTAGATATCCCGCTTCATCATTTCTTCATAGGTGCACCATAGATTTAGATCTATCATCAAACCTTTACCCTTTCCATACAAGATATACTTCATAGGGAAGTATTCAATTCAAGCCCTAGACATCTTGCTCCCACACCCATGATTTTCATAATGAATTTCTTCCTCCTTGTAGGTTTATCTTTTTTCAATACCACGGGCCCCTTTTTCAATACCATGAGCCAAAACAATACCATGAGCCTTCAATACCATGGGCCCCTTTTTCAATACCATGAGCCAAAACAATACCATGAGCCTTCAATACCACGGGCCCCTTTTTCAATACCATGAGCCAAAACAATACCATGAGCCTTCAATACCACGGGCCCCTTTTTCAATACCATGAGCCAAAACAATACCATGAGCCCAAAACTACATTACTTCCGATGGTATTCCTAGACGGGGTCACATAGACGAATCATTACTCAATACAATGGGTCAATACCATGGTGGTTACCCCTGGTTTTTCACTTTATGAGCGCTTTTTCCCATACGTGACTTGGAACGTTCCTTTCCACGATGCATATCATTTGTAGGCAAATCTGTATGCCTAGAGACTAACTCTTTTTATCATAGATCTATCACATGCTGAATTCCTTTCTTCATTGCCTTCTGTACTCACTGTAGATACATCAGATTTAGTTCATCAAGACATGTTCTATCAAGCACAACTTCATCAAGTAAGTTTCCATCATCTTCATCAAGTGGGTTTCCATTCAAGGACAACACTCAACATCATATTGCTAACAAACCTCATTTACCAAGTCCATCAAGTCAAGAATAACTTCATCAGGTGAATTGCCATCAAGGAAAACACATGTCAACAGTCGCATGTCTTCATCTTCATTCAGTGGGTTACCATCAAGGACAACACTCTGCATCATATTGCCAACAAACAATAAGAATCCTCAAACTACTTATATGGTAGAAGGACAACAATTTTCTACCTATATGATTGTTCCTCTCAACGATGTACAACTCAGATCTGGTAGAGTTTTAGAAAAACCTTCTATAGATATTCAAGAGCAAGATACCTCTGAGGAGGACTCTCTTGAAACCAATAAGGGTTCTGAGGAAACATCTCTTCAAAATTCAAGCATTCAAAAAGAAAAAGAAAAGTTAACGCCCACAACTCCTATAGTTGAGCAACTTGCATCTTCATCTACACCTCCTTTTCCTGAAAGACTACAAATTGACAAGGGGGTGGAAAAACAAATCTTGTTGCCTAACTATGATTTTCTAGATGAATTGAAGAATGTTTGTATCAAGATTCCCTTGCTACAAGCCATTAGAGAGATTCCTATTCTAGCAAAAACAATAAAGGAGTTGAGTTTCAAAAGACCAGGAAGGAAACTAAAAGACACAAGAAGAATCCACCTGGTAGGAAAGATTGCAGATATTATGATGGGAAAAATTACCATGCAGAAGTATGTAGATCCAGGAAGTCCAATTATCAAGACACATATAAATGGGATAGAAATTCCAAACACATTGATTGACTTAGGGGCTGCTATCAACATTATGAGTAGACAGACTATGGAACAGCTAAAACTTCCTAACCTTCTTTTTACACCTACTTTACTACAACTTGCAGATCGATCAGTTATTAAACTAGATGGTGTATTAGAAGATATTTCAGTCTCCTTAGATTCTTGGGAATATCCAATAGATTTTATGATTTTGACTCCCAAGAGTAATCTAGGAGGGCACCCACTTATTTTAGGAAGACCTTGGCTAGCCACAGCTGATGCTTTTATTAGTTGTAGATCTGGAGACATGTACATTTCTAATGGTAATTTGACAAAGAAATTCAATTTGTATCCTCCAGCAAGAGCAATCACAGAAGTAGGAGATAATGAATGGGTCGATGATGAGGACATTATACAACCTGTCTTTACCATTTCTGAAATCGGTGAGGATAGTCAAATTCTGAACACATTAGAAAATTTTGAGACATCTTCAGAATATGACCCCACACAATTTCAGTTGGAATCTGACATAGAATATTTATCATAAAGACAAATGTCTCTTTACTCTATGGAAGAGTTTGGTAGTTCTACTATTGAGATTTTTCCAGGAAAAACATTGAATATCAACAAACATTTGGAGAAGTCACAACAAGAAGAACTAAACAAAATCTTGCAAAAACATTCTACTGCATTTGCATGGGAGTATACAGACATGAAAGGTATTGATCCTAAGACTTGCATCCATCATATCTATATTGAGGAAAATAGTAGACCAATCAGACAACCTCAAAGAAGGATGAATCCAAATCTTAGGGAGATAGTGAAAGAAGAGCTCCAAAAACTTCTCAATGTAAACTTCATTTATCCAATTTCGGATAGCCGATGGGTTTCTCCTTTGGTTATAGTACCTAAAAAGAATGGTAAATGGAGGGTATGCATTGATTACAGGGAATTGAACAAAGCAACTTTGAAGGATCACTTTCCTTTGCCTTTTATCGATCAGGTATTAGATACATTAGCGGGTAAAAAGTACTTTTCATTTTTGGATGGTTTTAGTGGCTATAATCAAATTCAGGTAGCACCTGAAGATCAAGATAAGACCACATTTACTTGTCCATGGGGAAATTTTTCCTATCGAGTGCTTCCTTTTGGGTTATGTAATGCACCTGCAACATTCCAAAGAGCAGTACTAGGAATTTTTTCTGATCTAATCCATGATTTTGTAGAGGTTTATATGGATGATTTTACAGTTTATGGTAATTCATTTGAAGAGGCATTAGAAAATTTGGAAAAATTTCTTATAAGATGTAAAGAAACAAACCTTTCATTAAGCCATGAAAAATGCTTTATGATGTTTATTGAAGGGATTGTTTTGGGGCATCATATTTCAGGAGATGGGATTAAGGTTGATAGATCAAAAGTTGAAGTCATCTCCAAGTTACCTATTCCAAATTGTCAAAGAGATGTTAGAAGTTTTCTAGGATTTACTGGTTACTATAGAAGATTTATAGAAAACTCCACTAAAATAGCATCTCCACTCTTCAAATTGCTTACAAAAGACTGTGAATTTAAATGGGATCCTGATTGTCAATCAGCTTTTGAAACTTTGAAAACAAGAATATCTGAAGCACCTATCTTAAGAGGACCAAATTGGAAACTCCCTTTCCATATTTCTACGGATGCTTCAGATACAGCTCTAGGAGCTGTGTTGGGTCAAAAATATTTAGTTCCTTATGCCATTTATTATACCAGTAAAAATTTGACTCCCACAGAGTTGAACTATACTGTGACTGAAAAAGAGTTTTTAGCTTTTGTTCATGCAATTAATAAGTTTAGACATTACATAACAGGCTATGAAACTTTTATTCATACTGACCATTCTGCAATTAGATATTTAATGAACAAACCTATTACTAATGGTAGAGTGACAAGATGGCTTTTACTTTTGCAAGAATTCAATATTACTGTGTTGGATAGACCAGGAAAACAAAATACAGTAGCTGATTTCTTGTCTAGGATTCAGAATACTAAAGAAGATTCTCCTGTAGAGGATAAGTTTCCTGATGAATACTTGTTTGCGGTAACTATTAAGACTCCTTGGTATGCAGATATTGCTAACTATTTGGTTACAGGGAAACTACCTTCACATTTATTTCCAAGTGAAAAACGAAAAATTATTCGGGAGAGTTCAAAATATTCATGGATTTCTAACGAATTGTTTAAAACAGGGCCAGATCTTGTGATCAGAAGATGTGTCAGGGAAGATGAAATGCCTGATATTCTTAAGGCATGTCATGATGAACCATGCGGCGGACACTTTGCAGACAAAAGGATGGCCTATAAAATCCTCTCTTTAGGATATTATTAGCCTTCCCTCTTCAAAGATGCAAAACAATATGTCAAAAGGTGTGACAGCTGCCAAAGAGTAGGGAAACCTACCCTTTCAAATGAAATGCCATTGCAACCACGGGTACTCATTGAACCCTTTGAAAAATGGGCTTTAGATTTCATTGGACCTATTAATCCACCATCTAAGCAAAAGAAGTATATATTGGTTTGTACTGATTATGTTACTAAATGGGTAGAAGCCAAAGCATTGGTATCTGCTACTGAAAATTCAGTTGTTCATTTTCTTTATGAGGATATTTTTACTCGCTTTGGTGTTCCAAGAGAAATTGTGATAGATCAGGGGAGCCAATTCACATCCAATTTGGTGGAGAAGTTGATGGAAGAATACAAAATCAAGCACAGAAGATCTACTCCTTACCATCCACAAGCAAATGGTCGAGTGGAGTCCACAAACAAAGTTCTTGAAAGTATCATCACCAAAACTGTTCATCTACATAGAAGAGATTGGGCAGAAAGGCTTCCTGAAGCCTTGTGGGCCTACAGAACTACATGGAGAAATACAACGGGACATTCTCCCTATGAACTTGTTTATGGGAAAGAAGTCTTGCTCCCCATTGAGTTCCAAGTCAAGACCTTCAAGATAGCAGTTCAATTGGGGATGAATTTATTAGAAGCCCAAAAGCATAGAATGGAGCAATTAAATGAGCTAGATGAGATCGGACAAGAGGCAATTCTAAGAACTGATCTAGTTCAATATTAAAGAGCTAAATGGCATGACAAGTACATCAAAGAGAAGAAGTTTCAAGAAGGAGATTGGGCATTGTTATTTGATTCCAAGTTTAAAGATTTTCAAGGAAAATTTCGGACTCATTGGCTTGGGCCATATGAGATTGACAAGATCTTTAGCAATGGAGCGATAAGAATCAAGACCATTGATGAGTTTCAAACTCCTCTTATTGTGAATGGCCACAGATTGAAAGTTTATCATAAGCCACTCTCAAAGGAGGAATTTGTCAAAATGTTTCAAGAAAATTCTGCAATCAGGCTGGTACAGAAGAATTCTTCTTCTCCACCAGCCTAGCTTTTGTTCTTTTCAGTTTAAAAAAAAAAAAAAAAAAAAATTGTATAAGCTTGAAAACCAATCACTGATTGGCAGTCTTATACAGAAAATATTGGGTGAAAATCAGGAACACCTGACACCCTATATTTTCCAAAAAAAAATCTCTCTTTCATTTCACAAGTTTTGTGACCACCCATTCCACTTCATTCCACTTCATTTCACTTCATTTCACTCCATTCCACTTCATTTTATCTGTTTCATTCCATTTCACCAATAAAATTCTTTTTCATGACCATTTCCATCTAGTCATTTGTCATCCATTCATTTTCATTCATCCAAATAATAGTTGTGTCAGTTTCCGCAGCTGACATCTGTTTTCGCAGCTGACACCAGTTTCCGCAGCCAGAAGCAGATTCCGCAGCTACCACTCTGTTTTTCAAAAGAATGTATAGCCAGATGTTATTTCCATAATCATGAAATAAAATGCAGGTATGAGGACCAATTATGAAGACATGGAGCATTCAAGATATCAATGAGGAGAAACTAATTGAAGACCAAGGAAAAATGGCAAAGATTCCAAGGTATGAGTAAAAATTCATTTCAAATGGCATTTAAAACACATTTTTATATAGTTATAAACCATAAGCTCCATCCATTATGTGCAATGATTATATTGACAAACTCCGTAATCACTCCATGATCTCTGTACAATCCTCCCACAATCCTCGCATTCATTCTCAAACGGTCCCATAATTAAACCTCCGATCTTCACTCATACTCCGATATTCCACCTATGACAATGAGACGTAGTTGATTTGACTACGGCTTCTTTCAGCCGCATAAAATCCATAGCCATTGTTTAAACGTGCTTACATTTATTTTGCAGCCACCAAATTTCAAACACTGCCGGATGTGTTATACTCTTCCTATTGTTCTATTAATCTCACAGCCGTATCTCTGCCGTGCTCACGTAACCCTTCTCTGTTCCGCTTCACTCCATTTCATTCTCTGTTACGCTACAGTCTGTATACCCACTCTCTGATATCTACCTACAGTCATCATGCTCATTTCCGTTCATTCAGCCGTCCTACTTCCATTGAACCCTCCTCACGCAGGCAAGTTTTTAAAGAGCAGAAAGAAGGATGGGTAAATTGTTGAGAGCAGAACCAGAAGGACCTAAATTCATGGAAGGATATCCGCAAGTCAGGGATATATTGAAGAAGGCAAAGTGGTTGCGGTTTATCCAAAAGTTTAGAGGCTACCATAAAGAAGTGACAAAAGCGTTTGCAAGGTCTTTCAATGGCCTGGAGGTAGAGATTGGAGACCTTAAGTTTACGGTGAATGAGGCATCTATAGCATCTGCCACAGAACTTCTTCAAGAGGGTGAACGATGGTTTAAGAACAAAAGCATTAGTGATGAAGCTTGGAGAGTAATTCTACATAACCCGGGTATGGACATAACTATTTTTAAAAGAGGAATTCCTGTTCATGCTTTGAAAGAGGAATGGGCTACTTTGCTGCTAGTTGTTCAAAAATTCATCACCTGTGAAGGCCATTTTGGGTCCATGTATATGTACCATACCAGATTGCTGATGAATTTTCTAGATAATCAAACTCTCAATCTCCCATATTTTCTATTAAATAGTTTGAAGAAGATGTCTGTGACTTTTCAGAAACATTTAGGGGATGTAGAACCACATCTATATCACCATGGTCTTGTAAAAATTTTGATTGAAAAATAGTTAAAGGAGAACAAGGATACATGGGAACAATTTTTGATTAGAAATTTCTTTGAGGAACTGCAAGAAATTCCTGAAGGTAGCACATCAAGAAGGAGTAGGAGAAAAAGAACAAATGATGAAACTCAAAGTACTCCTACTACTACAATTGAAAGAACTAGTAGGGAAGAGAGACTGTCAAAAAGGAAGAAGAAAGAAATCAAGGGTAAAAAGCCAATAACATCAAAAGAAAGAAAAAGTATTGAGGCTATACATCAAACCCCTTCTTCCGAAGAAGAATATCATCAAGTGTTATCTGAGAGATTGGTTCATCTTCAAGAACAGTTATCTATAGCCAAGAAGAAAGAGAAAGGAAAACAAAAGCAAAAAGACAGTGGTCCACAGTGTGTGAGAAGAAGTTCCAGGCTTAAGGGGAAGTTGAGGAAAACGCAAATGAAGGGACCTCATTTTATCGATTTGGGAGAAGAAACATCTGAACAGTCCCCAGCTGACCATAGTCCATCTCACTCTCAGTCAGTTAGTGAACCTGGTTCATTTCATTCTCAGTCAGACATTAAACATAGTCCATCCCATTCTCAGCCAGATGTTGATGTGAGCCCTTCTCAGCCAGATTTTGAAGACAACTCTCCTTCACGGCATTTTGGGGACAGCCCAATAAAAATGACACCTGAGATCGACCCAAAGCAACAAGAAGTATATGATTATATAGAATCTTTAGAAAGAGCAGCTACAGGTCCCAGTACTTCGTCCATTCAGCCTCACATATCAAAAGATGATCTAGTCCAATCACTAAAACAAGAAGTCTTTGAGCTAGAGCTTTTAAATAAACACATTAAAAATGAAAATGAGGCATTGAAGGAACAAAGAAAATTGGACAAAATCATTCATGATAATACCATGCTACATCTGGGAATATGGCAGAAGAAGAACAGGAAGTTGAAAAAGAAATGCCAGAAGTTAAGCAGAGCACTGGTTAATATCAAATTCATATGCTTAATGAAGAAGCCCAGGATGTTAGCAGCACCAAGGAAGAGGAGGAGAGGATTGGATGTACTGGCTGAAGTGTCAAGGCATATGAACTGAAAAAGGATTATCAAAATTTTGGTTGCATGAGGACATGCAACACCTTCACAGTGGGGGTATGTTGAGTCTCAAATCTGCATCTTTCCTATATACCTTTCTAGACCTTTTTCATTCACCTAAACCTTCTAAGTCGTCAATATCATTGCATATTAATTGTAAAAGAGCATCTAAAATGGTTTTTAACTATGTTTTGTGTCTGCTGTTTGATTTAGATTTTTTCTCATTTAGCTGCGGAATCTTGCCACTTTCCGCAGCTGCTGCAACTTTCCGCAACCATTTTGTGAAAGTCTATGTTACAGGTGTCTTCAGGAAAAACGAGCCACATGGGCAAGTCAGAAATGATGTGGACATGGATCGTGTCCTATTGGTTCGAGAAAATTCACTTAGGGAGGCTGTGGTCAAAGGTGGCCAAGTGGAAGTCAACCGTAGAGTCCCACGGTGACAGGACTCTGTTTCTCATCACGTGAGGATTTGCATGACCGTTTCTAACTTACGGGAGACACATCAACACTTGTACACGGCTCCATAAGCCGAATCCAACATCCACTCTTCATAGATTTACTCCTCAACGCGGCCATGATCCTAGATCTCTGGACGTAATGGTTTATGTGTTTTCTATCAGCATAAACTTTAGGGAATTAGTTATATTTCCTTTGTTATAAATAATGTGTTTGCATACGCATATTAGATTAGTCTCCATTAGCCTCCAGATAGCTCTGTAATGTAATTACGTTGCCACTGTGCCGTAATATCATCTCTCTGTTATGACTGCATTTTAATATATAAGAAGACTTTGTTTCCAAGCGTAATTCGTATTTGAAGGCTGTTGCCCGAGGCTGGTGCAGAGGGCCCCTGCACACGCTGAGGTTTTGTGCATTATTGTATAGTTTCTTGTTTATTTCTTTAAGTTCATTGTACCATAATTCATTCACGTGTTTATACATTGCATCTTTCATGGTATTTATGCTTCATTTCTATTTATAATCTTTCATGCTTTACATCTTACTTCTGTCCATAATCTTTCATGTTTTATGTTGTTGTTAACTGATCAGTGTTCTTGTTTCAGATTACAAATAGGCAGCCCGGGCATTTGCATATCTTTTGAATAATGACATGGAATCAATATTGTTCTGCTGCTAATTTATTTTTCTTAGTTTTTGTTTAATTCCAGTACTGCTTTGTTTATTTCAGTCTTGCACATTTGTTTCATTAGTTAGATTTAGATATATTAAACTGCTCATGTCATTTTCAGTTACCTCCGAAAGCCACAGCTGGACTGATGGTGAGGGATTGAAGTATGAGTGTGTAGTTTGATATTAGTTTACTTTATGCAAGTTAGATATATTAAATTGCTCATGTCATTTTCAGTTACCTCCGAAAGCCACAGCTAGACTGATGGTGAGGGATTGAAGTATGAGTGTGTAGTTTGATATTAGTTTCTTTTTCTGCAAATTATATATCAGATTGCTCAAGTTGTTTATGGTTACCTCCGAAAGCCATAGTTGGACTAATGGTGAGGGATCAGAATATAAGTTGATGTAATTTGATTTAGATTTACTTTGTTGCAATTCTTGGATTTCTTTAAGCATAGTTTCTTTTATGTTTAGACAGCAGCAAGGATAGTTTGATTTTCATGCTCAATAGTTCACTGTTTGATTTATTAGGCTAGCAACACATTTTCATTTCCTTTCAGTTTTGTCATTGTATGTTTCAAATTCCTTTTTAAGTTTGAAGTTGGTAAATCATTATAAAGGATATCATTGCCTTGAACAATCATAACCATACTTGTTTTTATTTTATAATTTCCATCTCACATTAGAAAACCAAAAACGACAAAAAGGTAAGAAATAGGTTATCTTGCACATATAGTGCGCCACACTTCATCAGCTTACGAATCTCGGATTGATAAATTAATGTAGCAATTTAGGACACACTAAATTGACCAAACGGGTCCCAACCATGTTTGTATGCACAAGCTCTAATTTTTCGCTCTTCTTTTCTTTCCTAACTCTGAGAAATCTGACTCTCTGTTGTTTTCCATAAATGAAATTCTCACAGAAATCAAAATCAACATTCTTCAAAACCGGAAAAAAATTTCTTGAGTGAAGAATATTCATCCCCTTCTCACTCATGTGTCCGAGCCTATGATGCTATAATGCTACATCTGCTCCTTTGGAAGTTAAAGCATTAACAGAGTTAGAAATACCATTGCATAAATACAATGTACCAACCTTTTCTCCTTTTGCTATTAACAACACTCCTTTGGTGACCTTCCAAGTTTTATCTGTGAAAGTTTTCACACAACCTTCACCGCTTAATTTCCCTGTTGAAATCATATTTTTGTTCAGATCTGGAACATGCCTTACCTCTTTTAATAGCCATTGATTCCATTATGTTGTTTTACAAGAACTTTAACCATTCCAAAAATTTTACAGGGTTTATCATCACCCAAACAGACTTGTCCAAAATCTCCTTGAACATAGTCATGAAAATATTTCTTATCAGGTGTGGCATGGAATGAGACCCCTGAATCTACAACCCAAGAATCAATAACATTTTCGAAAGAAAGAATCAAAGAATCTTGTAACACATCACCTGTCACATTTGCTTCATGATTGTTTTCTTGCTATGTGTCTCCTTCTTTTCCCTTCCGATATCTACAGTCTTTCTTTAGGTGTCCTTTATTTTTGCATTTCCAGAACACTATCCTCGATCTGGACTTGGATCTGCCTTTCCTTGATTTACTGTGATATCCTGAGCTGTTTCCTCTTTCCATTTTCCTTCCCCTAGAATCTGCACTCAAAGTATTACCCGATGTCTCACCGGAGCTTTTCCGTCACATTTCCTTGCTAAAGATAGCACTGACAACATCAAAAAAATTTAAAGTACTAGATCTAGAGACAGAGTTACTAATGGCCATAACAAAACCATTCCAGCTTTCTGGCAATGAGCACAGAAATAAAAGAGCCCTAACTTCATCATCAAATTTTACCCCTACAAAGCTTAACTGACTTGTAACTGTATTAAAATCATTTAAATGGTCTACAACAGATCCACCTTCTGACATCTTCATATTAAATAAACGTTTCATAAGAAATACATTGTTTGACACCGAGGGTTTTTCATATAGTTTCACCAACGCCTTAATCAAACCCTCTGTTGTTGTTTCCTTCGAAATATTGAAGGCTACCAACACCACGAGGCACAATCGTACTATTTCGAGTGCCTTTCTATCAAGAATATCCCATTCTGTGTCTGTCATAGTCGTCGGCTTCTTTGTTTTTCTGCTCAGTGCTAGGTACAGATCTTTCTGATACAGATAATCTTCCATCTACATCTTCCACGGCGGGAAGTTTTGGCCGTTAAATTTCTCGACCCTAAATTTACCATCTTTCGCCATTGCTCCCACTCGTACCAGGAACCCTTCTTTTCTGTGAGTTTATCAACCAAATAGACCTTCGGTTCTGATACCAATTGTTAGAAAATTAAATATTACAGAGCGATGAAACACATAAAATATGCGGAAAACATAAGCACACAAAACACATAAAACCAGAGAGACACAGATATACGTAGTTCACCTAGTTTTGGCTACGTCCACCACGAAAAGCCAGTCCTTCTTTTCTATTATCCAACAAAATGAAGAGACACAACCTACAACAGATTCACTTTAATATCCTCTGTTCTCTCTCACAGTCTCCCTATCTATTTCTCGCACCGAGAATACAAATACAATACACAGCCGCAATACAATACCCTCATACAAGCAAGGGGTTGCCTTCTAGGGAAGAAAACCATAAACTAAACATAACTTATAGCGTTAGATCATCCGCCTAATGAAAGACCCAGATTGACTAGAAATTACTATACTTTTACAAGGCAATTTTACATCTGTTTTTAGCTTCGGGGGCTCTGCCCCTGAAACCCCCCGCCAGGGTGGGGCTCCATAAAGTCGCAGCTACCCCCCTTGGACCCCCCACGTAGAATTTAATTACAGGCAGCGTTGCTGCCCCAATTAAGGTATAGGGGTCCAACGCTGTGATACAAAATAAACAAGATGATCAGGTTCCACAACCAACAATCTCCCACTTGGAGACTGATTGTATCAACTCCACCACTGCTTCATTTGCTGGACAATGACTCCTCTTTGGACCTGGTTGTTTCTCATCTTCATCGTCATCCTTGAAGACCAATTGAAATTGAGCATGTTCTCAGTTTATCCCTGGTTACAAATTTTGTTAGCATATCTGCAGGATTCTGGCTAGTGTGTATCTTTTCCAACTTCAATTGTCCATCTTCCAATACTGACCATATGAAATGGTACTTGAGTTGTATGTGTTTAGTCCTGGAATGAAA
The DNA here is from genome assembly GCA_034641835.2 of Pinus albicaulis. Classification (NCBI taxonomy): domain Eukaryota; kingdom Viridiplantae; phylum Streptophyta; class Pinopsida; order Pinales; family Pinaceae; genus Pinus; species Pinus albicaulis. Next base: position 693,891,803 of record CM076580.1, read on the forward strand.
TGCTGAGTTCTTTACAAGATGAATGGCACTTTGGCTATCACTGTATAACGTGCCCATATCATGCTTATTACCCAATTCATCCATAAACCTTTGTAACCAAATCATTTCTTTACTAGCCTCTGTAGCAGCAACATACTCTGCTTCTATTGTTGAAAGTGCAACAACACTTTGGATTTTTGAAACCCAACTAACAGTTGTTCCACCTACAGTAAATACATATCCTGTAGTGCTCCTCCTATTATCTTTGTCACCTGCCATATCTGCATCAACATATCCTTGTAGAGCAATGTTCGAACCACCAAAGCATAATGCTTGACTTGTGGTACCTCTCAAATATCTAAGAATCCATTTTACTGCCATCCAATGTTCTTTTCCTGGATTTTTCATGTACCTGCTTACAACTCCCACTGCATGTGAAATATCAGGCCTTGTGCAGACCATTGCATACATTAACCTTCCAACTGCTGATGCATGTGGAACTTTAGACATATAGTCCATTTCTTCTTGGGTCTTGGGGCATATGTCCTTACTAAGTTTGAAATGGCTAGCAAAAGGTGTACTAACTGGTTTTGCATTCAAAATATTAAATATTTTCAACACCTTTTGTATGTACTCATTCTGAGACAGTGTTAATTTGTGATTTTTCCTGTCTCTAGTTATTCTCATACCAAGGATTTGTTTTATTGCTCCCAAATCCTTCATTTCAAATGAATTTGCCAATTTTATTTTGAGCGCATTTATTTCCTGCATGTTAGACCTTGCAACAAGCATGTCATCTACATACAATAAAAATATAATATAGCTTCCATCATTTTTCCTTTTCAGATAAACACAATGATCAGAGTGACATCTAGTATAACCTTGTTCAGAAATAAACTTGTCAAATTTTAGATACCACTACCTTGGAGCTTGTGTTAAGCCATACAAGCTCTTCTTTAACCTGAAAACTAATTTTTCTTTACCTTTGACCTCATATCATTTTGGTTGTTGCATATAGATCTCTTCCTCCAAATCTCCATGTTGAAATGTTGTCTTTACATCTAACTGTTCAAGATGTAAATCTTCCTCTGCTACAAGACTTTAAATAGTTTTGATTGAAGTCATCTTGACGACAAGAGAAAATCTTTCATGAAAATCAATACCTTTCTTCTGTTCAAACCCCTTCACCACAAGTCTAGCTTTGTACCTCTATTTTCCTCCATCTTCTTCCTTCAGCCTGTAAACCCATTTATTTTGCAATGTAGTTTTACCTGTAGGCAACCTGAATAAGTCCCAAGTATGGTTATGCATTAAGGAGTCCATCTATTCTTCCATGGCTAGCTCCCACTTCTTCCTGCTTTCAACCTGGATTTCTTCTTCATAACATTCAGGTTCACCAGAATCAATCAACAATAAATAATATAATGAAGGAGAGTATCGTTCAGGGGTTCTACTTATCCTGTTAGATCTTCTAACACCACTTTCAGGTGTTTGAGGTGTCTGTTGCTGTTGTGGTGGTTGTTGTTGCTATGGCTGTTGATTATTATTATTTTCAGACACCTTTACTTTTTCTATGATCTCATCAAGAACTGTGTATTCTTTGTTTTCTTTTTCCTGTTTCTTTTCCTGCAACTGATTCTTATACAAGACCTTTTCATTAAATATTACATCTCTGCTCCTAATGATTTTGTGATTTTCATAATCATATAAGCGATAACCATAATCATTAACACCATATCCAATAAAGGTACATTTCTTTGATTTTGCCTCAAGCTTTGTTCTGTTTTCTTTATTAATATGGACAAAGGCCTCACAACCAAAAGGCTTTAAAAAGGACCAGTTTACCTTTTTGCCTGTCCATGCTTCCTCTGGAATACCACCATCCAAGGAACTTGAAGGCCCTCTGTTTATGAGATAAACAATAGTATCTACAACATTTGCTCAAAATTTTAAAGGTAATCCTGCATGCAATCTCATGCACCTTGCATGCTCCATGATTGTTCTGTTCATCCTTTCTGACACACCATTTTCTTGTGGTGTTCTTGGAACTATCTTCTCTCTACGATTTCCATGCTCTGAACAATACCTATCAAACTCTTTGCTGCAATATTCACCTCCATTGTCTAATCTGAGACACTTCAGCTTATTTCCTGTCTCAATCTCAATCAAAGCTTTCCATTTCTTGAAAGTATCAAATATATCAGATTTATTCTGAATATAATAAATCCAAGTTTTTTTAGTTACATTATCAATAAAAGTAACATAATAATGAGAGCCACCAAGAGATGATACCTGAGCAGGTCCCCATACATCTCTATGCACAAGCTCTAATTTTTCGCTCTTCTTCTCTTTCCAAACTCTGAGAAATTTGACTCTCTTCTGTTTTCCATAAATGAAATTCTCACATAAATCCAAATCAACATTCTTCAAACCCTGCAACAAATTTCTTGAGTGAATAATCTTCATCGCATTCTCACTCATGTGTTGGAGCCTATGATGCCATAATGCTTCATCTGCTCCTTTGGAAGTTAAAGCATTAACAAAGTTAGAAATACCATTGCATAAATACAATGTACCAACCTTTTCGCCTTTTGCTATTACCAACGCTCCTTTGGTGACCTTCCAAGTTTTATCTGTGAAAGTTGTCCAACAACCTTCACCGCTTAACTGGCTTGTTGAAATTAGATTTTTCTTCAGATTTGGAGCATGCCTTACCTCCTTTAATAGCCATTTGATTTCCATTCTGTTGTTTTACAAGAACTTTACCCATTCCAACAATTTTTACAGGGTTTATCATCACCCAAACGGACTTGTCCAAAATCTCCTTGAACATAGTCATGCAAATATTTCTTATCAGGTGTGGCATGGAATGAGGCCCCTGAATCTACAACCCAAGAATTAGTAACATTTTCGAAAGAAAGAATCAAAGAATCTTGTAACACATCACCTGTCACATTTTCTTCATGATTGTTTTCTTGCTGTGTGTCTCCTTATTTTCCCTTCCGAGACCTACAATATTTCTTTAGGTGTCCTTTCTTTCTACATTTCCAGCACACTATTCTCAATATGGACTTGGATCTGCCTTTCCTTGATTTACTGCGATATCATGAGCTCTTTCCTCTTTTCATTTTTCTTCCCCTAGACTTTGCACTCAAAGTATTACTCGATGTCTCACCGGAGCTTTTCCATCACATTTCCTCGCTAAGGATAGCACTGAAAACATCATCAAACTTTAAAGTACTATATCTAGAGACAGAGTTACTAATGGCCATAACTAAACCATTCCAGCTTTTTGGAAATGAGCACAGAAATAAAAGAGCCCTAACTTCATCATCAAATTTCACCCCTACAGAACTTAACTGACTATTAACCGTATTAAAATCATTTAAATGGTCTGCAACAGATCCACCTTCCGACATCTTCATATTAAATAAACGTTTCATACGAAATACCTTGTTTGAGGCCGAGGGGTTTTCATATAGTTTTGGCCAACGCCTTAATCAAACCCTCTGTTGTTGTTTCCTTCGAAAAATTGAACGCTACCGACGCCGCGAGGCACAACCGTACTGTTTCGAGTGCCTTTCTATCAAGAATATCCCATTCTGCGTCTATCATAGTCATCGGATTCTTTGTTTTTCCACTCAATGGTAGGTACATATCTTTTTTATATAGATAATCTTCCATCTGCATCTTCCACAGCGGGACGTTTTGGCCATTAAATTTCTCGACCCTAAATTTACCATCTTTCGCCATTGCTCCCACTCGAACCAGGAAACCTTCTTTCTAGCGAGTTTATCAGCCAAATAGACTTTCGAATCTAATACCAGTTGTTGGAAAATTAAATATTACAGAGCAATGAAACACATAAAATATGCGGAAAACACAAGCACACAAAACACATAAAACTAGAGAGACACAGATATACGTGGTTCACCCAGTTTGGGCTATGTCCACCCCGAACAACTAGTCCTTCCTTTCTATTATCCAGCAAAATGAAGAGACACAACCTACAACATATCCGCTATAATATCCTCTCTTCTCTCTCACAGTCTCCCTATCTGTTTCTCGCTCCGAGAATACACATACAATACACAGTCGTAATACAATACCCTCATACAAGCGAGGGGTTGCCTTCAAGGGAAAAAAACCCTAAACTAAACATAACTTATAGTGTTAGATCATCCGCCAAATGAACGGCCCAGATTGACTAGAAATTACTATACTTTTATAAGGAAATTTTACATATGTTTTTAGCTTCGGGGGTGTTGTTCCCGAAACCCCCTGCTAGGGGGGGGCTCCATAAAGTTGCATTCGCCCCCCCTTGGACCCCCAAGGCAATGTTTAATTACGGGTGGTGTTGCCGCCCCCATTAAGGTACAGGGGTCCAATGCTGTGATACAAAATAAACAAGATAATCAGGCTCCACACCCAACAATCTCCCACTTGGAGACTGATTGTAGCAACTCCATCGCTGCTTCATTTGCTAGACAATGAATCCTCTTTGGACCTAGCTATTTCTCATCTTCATCGTCATCCTTGAAGACCAATTGAAACTGAGCATGTTCTCAGTTTCTCCCTTGTTACAACATTTGTTAGCATATCTGCAGGATTCTGGCTAGTGTGTATCTTTTCTAGCTTCAATTGTCCATCTTCCAATACTGACCATATGAAATGGTACTTGAGCTGTATGTGTTTAGTCCTGGAATGAAATGCTGAGTTCTTTGTAAGATGAATGGCACTTTGGATATCACTATATAACGTGACCATATCATGCTTCTTACCCAATTCATCCATAAACCTTCGTAACCAAATCATTTCTTTACTAGCCTCTGTAGCAGCAACATACTCTGCTTCTGTTGTTGAAAGTGCAACAACACTTTGGATTTTTGAAACCCAACTGACAGTTGTTCCACCTACAGTAAATACATATCCTATAGTGCTCCTCATGTTATCTCTGTCACCTGTCATATCCGCATCAACATATCCCTGTAGATCAATGTTTGAACCACCAAAGCACAATGCTTGATTTGTGGTACCTCTCAAATATCTGAGAATCCATTTTACTGCCATCCAATGTTCTTTTCTTGGATTGTTCATGTACCTGATTACAACTCCCACTGCATGTGCAATATCAAGCCTTGTGCAGACCATTGCATACATTAAGCTTCCAACTATTGATGCATATGGAACTTTAGACATATAGTTCATTTCTTCTTGGGTCTTGGGGCACATCTCCTTACTAAGCTTGAAATGGCTAGCAAAAGGCGTACTAACTGGTTTTGCATTCAGGATATTAAATCTTTTCAACACCTTTTGTATGTACTCATTTTGAGACAGTGTTAATTTGTGATTTTTCCTGTCTCTAGTTATTCTCATACCATGGATTTGTTTTGCTGCTCCCAAATCCTTCATTTCAAATGAATTTTCCAATTTTCTTTTGAGAAAATTTATTTCCTTCATGTTATAGCCTGCAACAAGCATGTCATCTACATACAATAACAATATAATATAGTTGCCATCATTTTTCCCTTTTAGATAAACACAATGATCATAGTGACATATAGTATAACCTTGTTCATACATAAACTTGTCAAATTTTATATACCACTGCCTTGGAGCCTGTTTTAAGCCATACAAGCTCTTCTTTAACCTGCACACTAATTTTTCTTTCCCTTTGACCTCATATCCTTCTGGTTGCTGCATATAGATCTCTTCCTCCAAATCTCCATGGAGAAATGTTGTCTTTACATCTAACTGTTCAAGATGTAAATATTTCGCTGCTACAAGACTTAAAATAGTTCTGGTTGAAGTCATATTAACAACAGGAGAAAATATTTCATCAAAATCAATACCTTTATTATGTGCAAACCCCTTCACCACAAGTCTAGCTTTGTACCTCTGTTTTCCTCCATATTCTTCTTTCAGCATGTAAACCCATTTATTCTGCAATGTAGTTTTACCTGCAGGCAACCTGACTAAGTCCCAAGTCTGGTTATGCAGTAAGGAGTCCATCTCTTCTTCCATGGATAGCTACCACTTCTTCCTACTTTCAACCTACATTTCTTATTCATAACATTCACGTTCACCAGAATCAGGAAACAATAAATAATATAATGAAGGAGAGTATCGTTCAAGGGGTCTACTTATCCTGTTAGATCTTCTAATATGACTTTCAGGTGTTTGAGGTGCCTGTTTCTGTTGTGGTGGTTGCTGTTGCTGTGGCTATTGATTATTATTATTTTCAGGCACCTTTAATTTTTCTGTGATCTCATCAAGAACTGTGTATTCTTTTTTTTTTTTCATGTTTCTTTTCCTGCAACTGATTCTTATACAAGACCTTTTCATTGAATATTACATATCTACTCCTAATGATTTTGTGATTTTCATAATCATATAAACGATAACCAAATCATTAACACCATATCCAATAAAGGTACATTTCTTTGATTTTGCCTCAAGCTTTGTTCTGTTTTCTTTATTAATATGAACAAAGGCCTCACAACCAAAAGGCTTTAAAAAGGAGTAGTTTACCTTTTTACCTATCCATGCTTCCTCTGGAATACCACCATCCAAGGAAATTGAAGGCCCTTTGTTTATTATATAAACAATAGTATCTACAACATCTTCCCAAAATTGTAAATACAATCCTGCATGCAATCTCATGCACCTTGCACGCTCCATGATTGTTTTATTCATCCTTTCTGACACACCATTTTCTTGTGGTGTTCTTGGAACTGTCTTCTCTTTATGAATTCCATGCTTTGAACAATACCTATCAAACTCTTTGCTGCAATATTCACCTCCATTGTCTGATCTGAGACACTTCAACTTATTTCCTGTCTCAATCTCAACCAAATATTTACATTTCTTGAAAGTATCAAATACATCAGATTTATTCTGAATAAAATAAATCCAATTTTTTCTAGTTGCATCATCAATAAAAGTAACATAATAAAGAGAGCCACCAAGAGATGATACCTGAGCAGGTCACCATACATCTGTATGCACAAGATCTATTTTTTCGCTCTTCTTTTCTTTCCCAACTCTGAGAAATATTACTCTCTTCTGTTTTCCATAAATGCAATTCCCAAAGAAATCTAAATCAACATTCTTCAAACCCGGCAACAAATTTCTTGAGTGAAGAATATTCATCCCCTTCTCACTCATGTGTTCGAGCCTATGATGCCATAATGTTGCATCTGCTCCTTTGGAAGTTAAAGCATTAACATAGTTAGAAATACCATTGCATAAATACAATGTACCAACCTTTTCGCCTTTTGCTATTACCAGCGCTCCTTTGGTGACCTTCCAAGTTTTATCTGTGAAAGTTGTCACACAACCTTCACCGCTTAAATGCCCTGTTGAAATCAAATTTTTCTTTAGATCTGGAACATGCCTTACCGCCTTTAATAGCCATTGAATTCCATTCTGTTGTTTTACAAGAACTTTACCCATTCCAACAATTTTACAGGGTTTATCATCACCCAAGCGGACTTGTCCAAAATATCCTTGAACATAGTCATGAAAATATTTCTTATCAGGTGTGGCATGGAATGAGGCCCCTGAATCTACAACCCAAGAATCAGTAACATTTTGGAAAGAAAGAATCAAAGCATATTGTAACACATCACTTGTCACATTTTCTTCATGATCGTTTTCTTGCTGTGTGTCTCCTTCTTTTCCCTTCCGAGATCTACAGTATTTCTTTAGGTGTCCTTTCTTTCCACATTTCTAGCACACTATCCTCGATCTGGACTTGGATATGCCTTTCCTTGATTTACTGCAATATCCTAAGCTCTTTCCTCTTTCCATTTTTCTTCCCCTAGAATCTGCACTCAAACTATTACCTGATGTATCACCGAAGCTTTTCCGTCGCATTTCCTTGCTAAGGATAGCACTGACAACATCATCAAAATTTAAAGTACTAGATCCAGAGACAGATTTACTAATGGCCATAACTAAACCATTCCAGCTTTCTGGCAATGAGAACAGAAATAAAAGAGCCCTAACTTCATCATCAAAGTTTACCCCTACAGAGCTTAACTAACTAGTAACTGTATTAAAATCATTTAAATGGTCTGCAACAGATCCACCTTCCGACATATTCATATTAAATAAAGGTTTCATAAGTAATACCTTGTTTGAGGCCAAGGGTTTTTCATATAGTTTCGCCAATGCCTTAATCAAACCCTCTATTGTTGTTTCCTTCGAAATATTGAAGGCTACCGATGCCGCGAGGCACAACCATACTGTTTCGAGTGCCTTTCTATCAAGAATATCCCATTCTGCATCCGTCATAGTCATCAGCTTCTTTGTTTTTCCGCTCAATGGTAGGTACAGATCTTTCTGATACAGATAATCTTCCATCTGCATCTTCCACAGTGGGAAGTTTTGGCCGTTAAATTTCTCGACTCTAAATTTACCATCTTCCGCCATAGCTCCCACTCGAGCCAGGAACCCTTCTTTCCTGCGAGTTTATCAGCCAAATAGACCTTTGACTCTAACATAGTTGTTAGAAAATTAAATATTACAGAGTAATGAAACACATAAAATATGCGGAAAACACAAGCACAAAAAACACATAAAACCAGAGAGACACAGATATACGTGGTTCACCTAGTTTGGGCTACGTCCACCCCGAACAGCCAGTCCTTCCTTTCTATTATCCAGCAAAATGAAGGGACACAACCTACAACAGATCCGCTGTAATATCCTCTGTTCTCTCTCACAGTCTCCCTATCTGTTTCTTGCTCCGAGAATACACATACAATACACAGCCACAATACAATACCCTCATACAAGCGAGTGGTTTCCTTCTAGGGAAAAAAAACCCTAAACTAAACATAACTTATAGCGTCAAATCATCTGTCTAATGAACGACCCAGATTGACTAGAAATTGATATACATTTACAAGGAAATTTTACATCTATTTTTAGCTTCAAGGGCGCTGCCCCTGAAACCCCCCGCCAGGGGGGGGGGCTCCATAAAGTTGTAGCCGCCCCCCCAGGTAGTGTTTAATTATGGGTGGCGTTGCCGCCCCAATTAAGGTACAAGGGTCCAACACTGTGATACAAAATAAACAAGATAATTAGGCTCCATACCCAACACCTAGCAACCCCCAAATGGGTCCTAAAATACATGTGCAACTTTCAACAATATTTTCTATGGGACGACACCAAAGGAAAAAGAAAATGGGAATTAGTCATTTGGAATGATGTTTGTACCCCTAAAAGTTTCAGAGGATTAGGATTTCCAACCCTGAGCACAACAATAACATAATGGGAGCCAACATCTGGTGGAAATGGTTCTCTAACCCTAACACTCCATGGGCGAACCTATGGGCAACCAATTACACACACTCCTGGGCAAAGGAGGATCTCATATAAGGTATAACTTAGACCCATGGGGATCCCAAATCTAGAAAGCAGTAAGTAACCAAAAAAATATGATACAAAATCACAACTTCCGGGAGCTACGAAGTGGAACCCAAGTAAGATTCTGGGAGGACTCCTGGCAACAGATGCCAAGCCTTTCCTCCATCTTCCCCAGACCTCTATGGAGTGAAACTCTCCAAGGAAGGCAAATACAAAATGTAAAAGACTTGTGGATGGACAACACCTCCAAAGGATACAGAAAATGACTACACACGAGTATATGGCAAGATGACTGGAACAATGAAGGCCATACAGACATCTAGGAGGATCTCAGTACCAAAATAAAAATCAGAGTAAAGATAGGACCTGACATCCTACGTTGGGGGCATATGCCTAGTGGAAACTACTCAACCAAGGAAGATTACAACATACTTCATCAATAGAACCCTGGTCCATCAAATCTCATCTGGAAAAGGATATGGAGGGCCAATCTGTGGCCTAAAATAGCCACCTTCTTATGGCTTCTTGGTAAATGACGTATCCTCATATGGGAGAATATTTTGAAGAGGGGGTTTGTAGGAACCTCAGATGCCCTTTATGTTAAGATAACTTGGAATCCATTGACCACCTATTGGACCAATTCCTTACCACAAATTTATTATGGGATATAATTGTAGTATTATGCTGTCGTTCCAACAGAGTAAGGGGCAACATCAACAACACCATCAATAGCTGGCAGGACAATCCTTATACCAGCATGCTCCTGAATAGAATTTGGCAGATCATTCTGGGCATCCTCATTTGGAACATCTGGAAGGAAAGAAACAAATGAATCTTCAAAGAGAGGGCATCCACTTCAGATTAGCTCTGGGACAAGATCCACAACAACCTCTCTAAAAATTTGGCCTTAGATGCTTGGAGTCAGGAGGACCTCCCCACCTTTGCAGCAGAGTGCCACATATGGAACAATTGAAAAATGAGTCTAAACACCCCCCTGGACATCAATCCTAGAAGCGCAGGTAGAACCCCTACTCCTGGAAAAATGGTCTCCTCCCTCTAACAACTTCTTCGAATTCAATTTCGATGGTGTGTCCAAAGGAAACCTTGGAAATGCAGGATTTAGAGGCATTACAGGAACTCTCAAGGAGACCCTCTTTGGATTTACTATGGGAACATACGTTAAGAACAATAATTCAGTGGAGTTGGAGGGGCTTATACAGGGTATTCAAATTGCCATCGAGTTTCATTACCTCCCCCTGGAAATGGAGGGAGACTCGCAAATCATAACTATGGCAACCACAAAATTTCTCCAAGGAACAGTTTCCTCAAAATTATCCACATGCTGGAGGCTTGCCCATAAGTTCAAGGTTCTGGAGTAGTTGATTCACAACCACAGAGCCATTACTTTTGGTCACGTTCGTAGGAAGGCCAACTCCATAGCAGATCTCCTTGCGAACAAAGGGGTGGAAAGCAACTGTGAGCTGCATCACTCCACCCTAACTAAGGTTGAGAAGGAATCACTCAGACAAGATTGCCACACTCTCATTCATAAGGATTTTCTCCCCCCGAATGCGGGTGACAGAACTGACACGCTTGACAATCACATCTCACACACCCCGGAGGATGGAGATCTTCTACGCATAGTCTCTCCTACTGCAGATCTTAAAACCATTATCCAGTCGCACGTGACTCACAAAATTAGGAATGATGACGAGACGATGGGAACTACATCATCCTACCCAGGGCATCCCTTCGCATCTATCACCATAGATGATCATCATGATTAACCCATATTACAGCCATCCCCCTTCCCTCGAGCTTGCTCAGGTGATTGATCATGGCATGCAGTTGCATGTGAGGCCTACTCATTGCTATCCTCCTTGCCCACATCTTAGCCCCTTTAAAAATATGAGCTCTCATCCCCTTTCAAGCCACAGTATTTCATCTCTGCCTTTCACCTCTTTACCTCTACTCTGGCATCTCCCTGACTTCATAAGGCTATGAAGCCCTATTCTCAGCGTTTCACTACGAAATCACTTCTGGGCTACTCTTCTTGTGCACCTCCCTCCCTTGCTACTTCGACCCCCTGAGCCCCAGCGCTGCTTGCCTTTCTGTGTATCCCTCCCTGACACCTCCCCCTGCCTCTTCACCCAATGGCCCACAGACTTCGCCAGAGAACTGTTTGGGGTGGACAAAGAGGTTCTCTCCCTGGCCGCTATCACCGTGGAGAGGAAAATCGATTAGAGTCAATGGAAGGCTCCTCCTCTAGCACTTTTGTGCATAAGAGCCCCAATCATGACCAAGATGAAGCAGCCCTTGGGCAGGCTTCACAGAGAGGAAGGCACGACCCGCGGAAGTCCAGCATCACTCCCCAGATGCACCCTCAGTACTGAAAAACTGACCCGCTGCTGATTCAGGGGAAGGAAGATGATGATTCAGACGTCTGGGTGATGGATTCCGATGGAAATTGGACATGTGTCCCCGATGGCGTAGATCCTGACTCCTCCATCCTCTGTGCGCTGGTCCATAAATCCAGGCGTATAATGCTAGATTCGGAGGAAGCCGTTGCGCAGGCACCTGCTAGCCCCATTGAGGAGGAGGTCCCCAACAGCGATGATGAAGACAAAAAGTAAGGCCTACACAACTCTTCCATGTTTTTTTTCAAGCTTTCCATCAGTGATTTTTTGCTACCGCATATTTTCTGCTACTTAGATACACCAGTGCTACTACACATAATGCGATTTTCTGTTTTAAATTTTGTTCGGGTTGGTTTCCTCCTCTGAGGCAGCCTCAAAACCATGTAACTAAGGTTGGGATTGGCTAAGCGAAACTTTCCAACCCAGCCTGTAGCATATGTAACTTCTTTGTTTTCGAATTAATAGAATATCCTAACTTACCAAAAAAAAAAACAATCATTCATGTTATTCAATCCATTCATCAATATTCTGAAGAGATATTTCTACTTGATAGAAACACCACTTCACTTCCTCCTTATATATATATATATATATATATGATTCTCTAATAGTCTCATTTTTTTTTTTTAAATTCATGTCAGCTTCATTAATGGAACTTCTTCACTTTGCTCATTTTAAGAAAAACATGTTATCGTATCAGCTTTTATTTCTTACTGCTAGTTGTTGTTGTTTCTTTCCTCCTCTCTTAAATGCATACAATTTTTGCACTTGGAAATTTTATTAATATACCCAATTTGGGTAAAAGACCATATATAAAACAATTCAATAAAGTGGGTTTTCAAATGTATCCACTTATCATTTACTATTTTAAGGCATCAAAAGAATAGAGTTTCCTAATCATACATACGTATGTCCATAATTCACATATCACTCAATAACTTTAATTACTCTTTTTTTTCCATCTCATCATTCCAGGCTGGTCATGATTATGAGGGCTACCATACATTCATCATTGTAAATATTTTAGGTTTCTCCTTTTCTCTTTCTCCCTAGATGACTTTTTCCAACATACATTGTTAACTTTGGGTATTAATTATAGAAAGTTTCTTTTATTTCTTAAAAACTTTGTAGACATAATTTTCTTTCCAACTTCTCATTCTAATAATGGGTTTATCCTTCTAGGGTTAGTTTCCTACTATCTTCTAATCACTAATAATGCATGCAAAGGATACCATAACCAGATGTAATTCAAAATAGAGATCCATAAAATGAAATAAACATTTTGAAAAATATCCCTGACCGGGTTGGAAAACGAGGAAGGTCAGGAGGTTGGGGGAAATCCTTCCACCCAACCATTAAGAAAATGATTTATGAGGGGGGTGTTGTGGCCATACCCCTACAAACACAGACATTCTCATCAAGTTCAATTAACATGGAAATAAATATCTTGTTCCTTTGCTTTGGTTCACATTCTTTCCCTTTGTGTCATATAAACCGCAGGTGGGATATTTTAGGGGTGCCACTAGTGACAAGGGGTCAGTCCATGACAATTGCACATTATTCTTGGGGATCTCTATCATGTTTCCTTTTGGAGTGAGTTTTTTTATGCTTTTTACCAACATTGTGGTGACTTCCTTCTGGGTGGGAGGAGAAGTTCTAGTATCAACGCGGTGGAAGACATGGTACCTCTAGCATGAGTGGAGTGGTAGATTAAAGGATAGTGTTGGTTGCTTTTTTGGTGAAGTTCGTTGGATGGGGTGCATTTTTCGAGTATCTAAATCATCAACACTTCCTCAAGTATTACAACAATTAAAATGTGGGTGGAAAACAAGTGTCACACTAAGGGTATTTCCTAATTTTCTTGCATATACTGACATTTCCATTTTTAGTGAGCTAATCGGTCTTTTTTTAGTTGTAATTATTGTATTTTTTGGGTTCTAGTTTCATAGCTAGTGGTTTAGTGCTTGTAGTTTAATATCCTCCCCTGTTCGTGATGATTCTCTTGCCTCTATGCTTTTCAATTAACCTGTCATGTGTTGGTATCTTGGGTTTCGGCTATCGCATTTTTGCTCCTGGTTTTAGAGGGTCACTCCTAGTTTCCATCCCCTACTCCAGATAAAATCTATCTAGATCCTTGGTGTTTTCTTCCTTTGTGCAACATTTCTTGACAATGCATGCATAGTTGTCGAGGAAGTGGGGGTCGAGACCCCCAAGGTCATAATCACGCCCAACAACAAGTGCAAGAAGCCACATATATATTCCACTCAACTGTCCCTCAAACCTATAATGATATTTGTCACATTGAATCCCTTGTTGTTGTGGACCGCCATGTTTTTCTAGACTCATAGATACTGGAGGAGGTTTCTCACTAGGTTTCAGACCTTGGTCACACTAGGGAAGAAGGAAAAAATACCTTGACTCCATTTCTTTGCACTAGTAGATGAAGAACCTCTTAGGTAAGGTCTTAAAATATAAAAAATAGTATAAGTACAACATATTTTATACTTTGAATGATATTAAACATGCCTAAAGTTATCAATCTGTTTTCTTGGAAAGACTGGATGCCAAGATAACACATTTAGAGAGCCACCCTTAGTGTGATGTTGATACTCCAACTCCTACAGAGTCAAGCGCTAAAGATCCTACTCCAATTACTTTCTTAGATTCTTGAATTCCTATAATGCTTGATAACAACTTTTTGTATTGCAACAGATAGGCTCGTTTTATTGAAGATGGTTCTATTTTGGATAATATACTTATTTTATAGGTGGTTAAAATAGTCAATTTTCCCTCATGGAAGATTGAAAGCACCTACAATGAACTTTGTTTAAAATATGGTTATATTGCTGATGTATTTTGATATTTTTTTATTACGAGGTAATATAAATATTAATTAAAAAAAATAATTATGCAAAATAAAAGTCATTGCACCAAGAGGCGTTTTCCAACTCAGTATGGAAGAGATGTTATAATGTTATCTAAACATTTTTGACTCAATGAAATTAAAATTAAAAAATTAAAAACAAAATTGGAAAGGTAAAATTGAAATTAAAAAATTATAACATACTAATGCTTATAAATATTATTACGGTATTTTAGGTAAAATTGAAGTCATAGAGTCAATTTACCATTAACATTTTTTAGGCTCCGAGTATTGAAAACTCATGGTTTTTCCAATGATATTCTTATGTAATGTAACCTATTTAAAGGCATGAAGACTTGTTTGTAATTTTCTTTTACGCCATGAATGATCACTATATATATATATATATATATATATATATATATGAAACCAACCTAGGCCCATCTGAACTCTAGATCTATTAAACATAAGAGAGATAAAATCTTTCAAGGTGCAAACCTTTCCTTGAGTTTTGCACTCAAAAAAGAGATTTACACCTTGAGATATTTTATCCCTCTCAATGCTTAATAGATCTAGACTTAAAATCAATCTAGGTTGGTTTAATATATTTAACATCATAAAAATATCATCAGTAATTAAAAACCACAAATATTCATCTATCCAAAAATTAGTAAACACAAAACCCATCACTAATTTAAATTTTAAATTTAATTTCTTTAAGCCAATAATAATAATCATTACAAATCCTTCGTTTCTATAAATAAAATCTTTACGCAATACAACTATAACATTTTTATTTAATATGTAACCTAACCCCATCCTAATCCTCATAAAAAACATATGTTAGGAGGAGGATAATTACCATGCTTACCTAAGATCCAAGGTGTCACTATGGAAATGGGGTCAACAAATTTTGATCTTCACAAGTAATTTAAAAACCCCAGTTGGACATCGTCGTAGCATTCGTCTCACCAAGATGAATCTAACAATATAAATTTTTACTTCAATATGACCTCTGGATCAAAATATGTGACCATTGAAGTTTTGACAAATCACGGAGTGCCACACCATCCTTTTGACAAAGTGGAAACCATGTGGCTATACCAACCTAGTTGATTTCCTAGGGCCAGTTCCCATTTATTTTTCGATTGACGACTCGTTCATCAGTTGGGTTCCACACCCCAAGATATGAATTAATGTATATATATATATATATATATATATATATATATATATATATATATATATTGATAGGCATTAAATGTTGACACTTTTCCTGTCTCCCAGGCTCGTTACCCCGACTCCTCTTCCTTTACACTTCTACAAGTTGCTTCAGGGTTGACCCTCCAGGTAGACTCGTGTGTGGGTCTGTATACCTCTCATTAGGGGAATTTTGAGGTCTAAAATGGGCATCCTAAGGAAATTATAAAATAATAGTGGAAATAATAAAATAAGATTAGATTACATCATCAAATGTTAGAGGGAAAAAAGAAAAAACTATTTATTCAACTCATATTTTCAACTTATATCGCTATGGGTTTACTTAAATTTTGAGTAGAAACACTCGTTGGATGAAAAATTTGATTACTCATCCAAGGAGTACCCATGTTGCATACTTTTGATGGACCTTGCTACACGAAAAATGAAAAATACATGAAAAATGTGATTACAATGATGTTTTTTCATGTATTTCTCATTTTTTGCATAGCAGAGTCCATCAAAAGTATGCACTATGGGTAGTCCTTGGGTGAGGAATTAAATTTTAAATCCAACGAGTAATCCCGCTCGAAATTTGAGTAAATAATTAGGGAGATAAGTTGAAAATATGAGTTGAATAAGTAGATTTATTGTTTTATTATTTTTTAATATTTTTATTTTTTTACTCCAAAAGTGGTGAATCACCCCCCATGGTTGAAATTGATCCAGGTGGCTCTAAAGACACACACAGGACAAAGAGGGCTGATGAAAGCTCAAAAATCAGAGTGTTCAGATTGCTCTCGAACTAGGTTCAGGTTGAAGATATCGTCGTCCTGATCGGAACGGTGCGAATGGTTCGTCAAACTGAGTCCATATGGAGAAGTTAGAGCCAGTCAGAGTTCAGGGGTTGACTGAGTGACTTGGCAGGGTAAGGAGGACAAAATTTGAATGAAATATAGCCACCGGATTCCAGCCAGCTCAGGCCAGATTCTGGGCGCAATTGTGGGACACTTAAAATGTCTCCTACGGTCAAAAATTGAATTTTTAAAAATGTCCTTATTTTTTTTAAATAACAAAAATAATTAAAAAAATGGGTGGCGGACAACCAACCCCGCCACCCCACTAGACGGTCATAACCATAAAATATTTATGGGCCGACAGGCCATGACCCCCATCAGACCCCATGGAGCTCCCCACAATAAAACAACCGCATGTATTATTATATATGTTAAAACACACACACACACACACACATATATAATATGTTACAACATATATGTTATACATTGTAAAAAAATATGATGGAGGTGGTTGGGGGCAGGCTGCCTAATGCGGGTCCGCCCTCGAAAAACAATATAATATTGTTTTAAAAAAAACGTTAATGCACCATTTTTGAGGGGGGCAGGGTTTGACCACCCGACCTCCTCCAAAGAATTCCATTTTTTACCAATGTGCCAACTGCCTAGTTTGTTAACTCCACCCTCAAATATTATTTAAACCCAAATTTTCACCAGTGCGCCCAGGCCAAGCAGTGCGGGCATGAATTTTGAGGCAGAGGCAGAGGAGGCAGAATGGCATGCAGTTCGAGATAGATTCCTATTTGATGCCAAGGGAATATTTTGTTCTCAAGGAGGTAAATTTTTTAGAATGTATTAAAATTTATATGCATTTTAACCATATGTTCGTAGGGAGCGCGATGGTACGCCCAGATTTTCTTTTTGAGCAGCGATTTTGCAGATCCCCCGTGGAGGAGAATCTTAAGGAATCTTGAGG
Source organism: Pinus albicaulis (assembly GCA_034641835.2). NCBI lineage: Eukaryota > Viridiplantae > Streptophyta > Pinopsida > Pinales > Pinaceae > Pinus > Pinus albicaulis. Next base: position 693,909,407 of record CM076580.1, read on the forward strand.
TAATCTTTTAGATTCCTTGGAGGCCAAAATTCGCCGGTGTCAGAATGAGGTCAACTTTATACTCATTCTTCTTAAAATTTTGCAAGGATGTCAATGGTGAGATCAGATTCCTATTTTGAGTTACATATTTCTAGATTCCATATGGAGCAACCTCTTTGAGGAATCTAAAAGATTCCCTAAGGTATAGATTTTCACTTTGTCAGAATTCAACAAATTGACAGTCAATCCTACACCTCTTAGCGACACGAGTTTAGTGGTGCAGTCAGATTTTCCATCTGAGCCTTATGTTTTTCGACCACTTTTCAAAGTGGAGTTGCAGGTGTCAGCATTCAGTGTGTGAGCAGTGATTTTCAGGATATTCGACGCCACGATATTGATGTTACAATCCAGATATATTAGTTTATCATCCTTTTCTTCAGATAGCTCCAGGATGTGAGGTATATGCAGTGTGATCATGTACTTCTTTCTCTCTTTGCTATGAGATGCAGTGTGTTGTATATATCCTTGTTGATGTTTGATGTGGAATCTTGTTTTCTTCTTGATGTGAGATGTAACTTCTATCATGGATTTGTTATGTATGTTTGAGATCCCTTTGATGCCATGTTGGTAGGATACTCATTATCACATGTATGTTTGATTGAGATCCCTTTGTTTCCATGCTAGTAGAATACTCATAGTCCTTATGTGTGAGTTATTGTCATACCAATAGGAGTCATTTTTGTGAATGGGATTTCCTGTAGTGGAAAATATCATGGAGAGGTCTATCCACTCTTGCGTGAGGGAATTTTCCTTGTATGATAGAGAAAATACCATCCATGTACATCATCACTCTTTCCAGCACCTAATGTAGCAGCCTACACCATATTGACACCGAGGCCCCGAGATGTAGTCCCTCCTGGACGAACTCTGTTATCAATACATTATGTTGCTAATGCTTGCTATGTTCCTCTTCTTTACAACATGCAGATAGGTTCATTTATATTCATTAATGCTTTAATTCAATTCTAACACACCAGCCGAAGTAAAAGGTCTTGGCTTAAAGGGTAGCAAAATTTACCTGGACCAAGTGGTATCAGAGTGGTCTTTTTGCTGATTTGGGTTGTAGGCATGAACCATTGAATGTTTAGTGAGTTGAGAAATGGAGAATTTCAAAGACATGTATGAGACCATGCTTATGGTTTCCAAGAAATCAGACATGTTATACAAAGCTTATGAAAGAAAAGTAGCAGAGAACACTGAGCTGAAAACTCTTCTACAAGAGGAGGAGGAAAAACATCAACTGTGGCTTCAATTGCAAGGTAGGACAGAGGCATTGGAAGAATTTAAGTTCGACAACCGAAGTTTTCAAATAGAGAATTCTGTGTCGAAAACACTCCTATAGGAAGAGAAGGAGGAAGAGCAGCGAGTGCAACTTCAATTGCAAGCCACAACAGAGGCATTGGAAAAATTGAGGTGCCACGAAGAAAGTCTTCAAGCAGATCATGAGGCATGGAAGAAAATCCTACATGAAGAGAAGGAGGAGAAGCAATGATTGTAGCTTCAGCTATAAGCCACGATAGAGGCCTTGGAGGAAGTGAACCGCAATGAATTCTTAGAGAAGCCTTCTTCACCTATGTCAAAATTGACAGCTGAGATAAACATTATTGATTTATATTAAGTTTCTTCACATAATATCATCTATGTTGGAAGTGTGGAGATCCCCATTACAGGAATCGACATGAGACTCCTCACCAATATGGGGTACAAAGGAGGAGGACTTGGGGTTCATAGCCAAGGCATAACCAAGAGGTTGTGCAGAGACCTTGCTACGTAGGTTTGGTATAAACTGAAGAAGGATGTTCCAAGGACATCAAAGGAAAACAGACATTTTTGAACTCAGCAAGGAAGAGTATTGATGTGAACACTTCACCATCATCCCATAGAAGTGCATGTTGTAGTGAAAGAGCTGAGGCAAGCTCTCATCACCTTGATCGCACCAAAGACCACCAAGGAAGGTATAACAAGTCTCATTATTCCAGAGTTCATTTTGATTATGAGAATGTTGCTAATCATGGAATCTATAAACGTGTCATTTTTTTGGTTTACATAACCATGTTATTTCTAAGTGTTGGAAAAGAATGGAAGCACAAAGGAGGATGAGGCTTGGAAAACCTTCTCCAAAGTAGAAAAAAAAACTGGTTAAGAAGGTTTAGAGGAAGAAAACATTTTGTAGCCAGTGCAACCAAAGTGCCCATCAAAGAGCCACGTGTTCGAGGCTCCATCCAGAGCAACACCTTAAGGGTGAAGTGTCGGTGCATGAACCGATTGAAGCATTTGTTCGACAAGAAAATGTGCCATAAAGAGATGATCCATACACCTTGATAAGTGAAAGATGGTTTTTCTAGAATTTCCTTATAGATGTGTTAGCTTGTCATGGCCTTATTTTGTTAATCATTGTTGCATTTTACATTGTAAAAGTGATGATGTATTCTTCCATCGCTTGTTAAGCAACAATGATATTTTTGCCTTGTTTTATCAATCATGTGTGCATTTATTTTATGTAAGAGTGATGATGTGTTTGTCATCACTTCAAAATGTGACAATGATGTTTTTGGCCTTGTATTAATAGCTGGGGTGTGATTTCCATTTTGATCTAATCTTGACCACCAAGTACATGTTATAAGCTCGTGGAAAGTATGTAAATATTTGGGTCATAGTTGATCAATTTGAGCATGTAATTTGTGAGAGATTTTACTACATGTTTTCGGAGGATGCAAGTGTCAGTTCATCGCTTAAGGCTTCGAAGATCAAAGGTGAAGGAGGTGGAAGCGTGACCTTTTTTGGGACGCTTGTGCTGCAGACATAGTACACAACAGTTGCAAATTACTGTTGATGCTTTTGGAGGACCAAAATCTCCTTAGTGGGTAGGATTGATCCAAGTGGCTCTAGAGACACACAGAGGACAAAGAGGGCTGATGAAAGCTCAAAAATAAAATTGTTCGAATTGCTCTCGAACTAGGTTCGAGTTGAATATCTCGTCATCCTGATCGCAACAGTGCGGACAGTTCATCAAACCGAGTCCGTATGGAGAAGTTAGAGTCAGTAAAACTTCAAGGGTTGACTGGGTGACTTAGAAGGTTAAGGAGGACAAAATTTGAATGAAATCCGGCCAACGGATTTTGACTAGATTCCGGGAAAAATTGAGGACCCAATTTGAACGAAATCTAGCCACTGGATTCCGGCCAGCTCAGGCCAGATTCTAGGCGAAATTGTGGGACACTTAAAATGTCTCCTACGGTTAAAATTAGAATTTTTAAAAATGTCCTTATTTTTTTAAAATAACAAAAATAATTAAAAAAAGGGGTGGTGGGCCACCAACCCCGCCACCCCACTGCACAGTCATAACCATAAATTTTTTATGGGCTGGCAAGCCATGACCCTCATCGGACCCCACGGAGCTCCCCACCATAAAACAACTGCATGAATTATATATATGTTGAAACATATATATTATATATGTTAAAACATATATATAATATATGTTAAAACATATATGTTATACGTTGTAACAAAATATGACGGAGGCAGTTGGGGGTGTGCTGCCCAATGTGGGTCTGGCCCCGCAAAAAATATAATATTATTTAAAAAAAAATGTTAATGCATCATTTTTTAGGGGGGCGGGGTTTGACCACTTGACCTCCCTCTAACGAATTCCATTTTTTACCAATGTGCCAACCGACTAGTTTGTTAACTCCACCCTCAAATATTATTTAAACCTGAATTTTCACCAGTGCCCCTAGGCCAGGCAGTGCGGGAACGAATTTCGAGACAGAGGCAGAGGAGGTAGAATGACACGTAGTTCGAGACAGATTCCTGTTTGATGCCAAGGGAATATTTTGATCTCAAGGAGGTAACATTTTCAGAATGTATTAAACATTATGCATTTTAACTAGAATTTTGTAGGGAGCGCGATGGTGTGCCCAGATTTGCATTTTGAGTAGCGGTTTTGCAGATCCCCTATGGAGGAGAATCTTTAGGAACCTTGAGGGAATATTTCAGATTCCTTGGAGACCAAAATTTTCCGGTGTCAGAATGAGGTCAACTTTATACTCATTCTTCTCGAAATTTTGCAAGGATCTCAATGGTGAGATCAGATTCCTGTTTTGAGTTTCATATTTCTAGATTCCCTGCGGAGTAACCTCTTTGAGGAATCTAGGGGGAATCTAAAATATTCTCTAAGGCCCATATTTTCACTTTGTCAGAATTCAGCAAATTGACAGTCAATCGTACTCCTCTCGGCGACACGAGTTCAATGGTGTAGTCAAATTTTCCATCCGAGCCTTATTTTTTTTGGCCAGTTTTCAAAGTGGAGTTACAAGTGTCAACATTCAGTATGTGAGCAGTCATTTTTAGGATATTCGACACCACGAGATTGATGGTACAAGCCAGATCTAGCAGTTTATCATCCTGTTCTTCAGATAGCTCCAGAATGTGAGGTATATGTAGTGTGATCATGTACTTATTTATCTCTTTTCTATGAGATGCAGTATGTTGTATAGATCCCTATTGATGTTTGTTGTGGGATCTTGTTTTGTCCTTGATGTGAGATGTAACTTCTATCATGGATTTGTTATGTATGTTTGAGATCCCTTTGATTCCATGTTGGTGGGATACTCATTATCACATGCATATTTGATTGAGATCCCTTTTTTTTCCATGTTGGGGGGATACTCATAATCGTTATGTGCGAGTTATTGTCATACTGATAGGAGTCATTTTTGTGAATGAGAGTTCATGTAGTGGAACATCTCGTGGAGAGGTCGAGCCACTCCTGTGTGTGGGAATTTTCCTTGTATGGTAGAGAAAATACCATCCATGTACATCATCACTCTTTCCAGCACCTAATGCAGCGGCCTACACCATGTTGACACCGAGGCCCAGAGATGTAGTCCCTCCTGGACGAACTCCGTTATCAATATATTATGTTTCTAATGCTTGGTATGATCCTCTTCTTTACAACATGCAGATAGGTTCATTTATGTTCATTGATGCTATATTTCAATTCTAACAAATCAACCGAAGTAAAAGGTCATGATTTAAAGGGTAGGAAAATTTACTCGTATTAGAAATCATAATATTGAATCCTATTGGTTCTTATAAAGTTTATTTTGGTTGTAATTTTTCTTAGGAGGCCCATTTTAGATCTCAAAATTCCCCTAATGAAGAATGGCTTACCGGGCTCATGTGTATGCCACCGTAGCCTAGAATTACATCACCTCACTCATCTTATACATGCTCCTATTCATACTTCCAGGGAATAACCTCTAGGATTAGGTGTAACGTGGGGCCACACCTCTCAACACACTTATTTGTGATTGGTCCTTCATAGGCGTCAATTTGATGACTTTTCCAACACAGCCCAGTCCTCATCGACCCGAATCCTCCCTCTGTGCTAATTTTAGTGGGCTTCAAGTATACGACCCCTCCACGATTTTTTCATCCTGGGCCCTTGACCAGTCATTTATTTCCTTCCCCACTTAATCTTGGTCTCTCATTACCACCTCATTATGTTTGATTTGCAATGAGTTAAGTTGTGTAGTATTAAAACTAACAATCAGGCCTTGAAACAATCTCTTACTCGGCTCGATAACTCCCACCGCAACTATGGAAAAGGTTCAAAGGCCATGGAAACATGATACAACTCCTTCTAGTTCCATTTGTGAAGGGGATTCAACAATGGATTAGCCACGATGGTTTTAAGCGAAATAAGGGAGATGTATGTCATTTAGGCTACACCAACCCATTCTAGGGGAGCCTAACTGGCTTGGCTATGATGTTTATATAAACTCTTGTACTCACTCAATCAACCTATCAAAGGTTTATTGTCCCTTTAAATCTTGATTATTTGGGGGAAACAAGAAACATTTCTCCAGCGATCTACAGGTCTCCTTGGAGGAAAATAAACATAATTAAAATGATAATGGAAACCATAAGGAATTCGGTACCTAGGAAGGTTATAAGGAGATATTTGTCTCCACATATAAACATGAAGTATCCTAACCAGTTTAATTTAAAAAATATATATATAAATTGAGGCTCAAGATTAACATTATTACAGGCCTATGGTCATCACGTTCAAACCAGTCCAATTTTAGGCATAAACCACACATCTAGCCATCATATAAACATTACTATAAGCCCATATCCAACACAGTTAAATATGGAATGCTCATTCCACATACATTGGTGCGACTCAGTGCATGTTGCACCAACAAAAATGGTTTTTTATGTGCGTTTCCTGCACAAAATAATTATCACAACAAGACAAAAACAAGGCACACATTTATTAGAGTTTCATCATTCCAACCACAACGAACCATGAGTCATTCCTACAATGAGTACAAAACGAATTTAACAATTCCACTTGAACTTAATAACCATGAATGCATTTACAAACACTTATTTGAAAATAATATTGTAAATGGAAACTGAGATAGGGACCATAACTCTCCAACCGAAAGTAGATAGGTGCAACCAAGCCTTACTTACAGTTGTCACCCCTGAGCCGGATTTCGAAGCTTTAGGTGGTGTGATTATGAGTATTTTCAGTCAACTAACACAACTAAAACATGATGTCACAAGGCCCTCACGACCTTCATCCACTAGCTAAGATCCTTATAACTAATAATGTTCTTGTAGAAACACAATCACGCCAAAAATTTACTCGCTTTCAAGAGAACATAGCCACTATCGGGAAGGTTCAATAGTGGTCAAGCTGCCTATGGGTGAGAAATCAATTTTCTAGGTGGTTCCATAGTGATTCAAGCATCATAGTTTCATCGCCAAGACACTCATGGTGGTTGAATATAGCTCAAAAATGTGATTCTCCTAGTTTGACAAGTACACAGGCCCTGAGCTTCCAACGGATCCTTCTGCTTTACAAGAAATCCATGCTCTCTAAAAATAATTACCAGCTAGCCTCTTGTTGAGGTTTCCATAGCTGGATACCACTCTTTTCATGGTTTTATTCAATGTTATCTTTTTTCCCCTTTCGACTCTTTCTGTGTTTTCTATACAACAAGCCTGTACATTGTGTTCTCAGTTAATGTTCCATTCTACTTGTATTTTTGTTCACGTGTTTGGAATGAGGCCCCCCAATAACATTTCCCTTGTTTCCTCTTCACAGCTTGCGCAACAACCCATTGCTTGACACCACAACCCATGTTGCTCTTAATTTTTATGTCCTTTTATTTGCTTGTGGTTGGGCTAAAGGAAACTTGGGCTTATCCTTCCATTTCAGTTGGATTCAATGCATAGCCAACACATCATGTTTTTTTCCAGCCATCATGTTTGTTATTAAAGAGAAACCATTTCCTCAATCAACCCCCTTCCTCAAGCAATGGAATTTGTGTCCCTTTCTCAACTATTTAGAATAATTACATTTATTTTTTATTTTTATTTTATTTTTATTTAGTTTTTTATTTTATTTTGTTTTGTTTTTTTTTGGTCAAAAATTGGTATTATATTATCATCGTAAAAAGAAAATTTACAAGAGGAGCCACCATGGCTCGATTACATTCAGTCACCCTCAACGGGAAATAATGCCCATGGATTTGGGGTGTTGGACAAGGCATTCAAAGCACTTGGTTATTAGCCACAAAATTTCAAAACAAGGACAAAACAAAGCTATCCTAAAGGAGGAGGATGCAGCAGACCTGGAGGAGGAGCCACAAAGAACTAGTCCTGGTGGTGCAGGCGGTAGCTGATGTGATCCATTTGAGACTCTAAGGCTCAGAGGTGGTCTTGAGAGCACCTCAGGATGTGACCCAGAATCTCCATGGCCTCAATGGTCTCTGTGTGCAGGCTTTGAATAGCGTGGATGTAAGCCTTGAGTTCATTCTGATCATCGTACCTCTACTCACGCAGGGTGTCTAGTATGAGTTTAATCTGGTGAATCTGGGTGGAAATGGCATCAAGTGTGAGTGGTGCATCAATGTCGTCGGGGGATTGATCTGAGGAGACAACCATGGCTACTGCTGAGTGTGGGCTCTTTGTTGACTATGAGTGTGAACTTTGGTCTTCGGGAGCTACTCTGGGATCCATTCCTCAGCCGAAACCACCACGACGTGCCCGTCCATGGTCCTATGGAATGCAGACTTCCTACGTCGCTTCTCTGTTGACTTCTCATCTGCTCCACAACTCTTCAAAATTTATTGTCCGAGACTTCCTCATTCTGTCTCCTAGCCCTTGGCTGAGGTTCACGCAGACCTCAACCTGCGTCTCTTGGGTTCCATAAATGAGGTACACACAACCCCCCCCCCCCCTCCTCTTCGCTCTTTCCACTATTGCCCAGGGAGGTGTAGAGGGTCCAAAACCCACATATGAACACAACTGGTATGCTATAATTCCTCATCATTCCGAGGAAAAAACACCTAGGAGTTGCAACGCTAAAGGGTTTCGGATGAGTCAGTCATGGAAATAAAGCTGCCCCCCAGGAGCCTAATTCGCCCATTCTAGAACAAGTCCGTCGGTCTAAAATACTTACCACCTCCCTCATCTTCATCCTGGTGCACCTTGCGCACACCAGATCCACTGCTGGGATACCCTGTTTCCCACTTCTTTCCTCTGCTTTTCAACGGGTCTACTTCTCTGGTCTGTCCAAGCCGACAGAGCTCAAGATATGGCTTGAGAGCCAACAAGTGATATTTGATACATGCCTCTACTCCTACCTTCACCATCGCCCGTAGAACATAAGTGAGCTAGAGCACGCCCATCTCCCCTCTTAACATGACCATCCTACTGAAATGATGCCTACCCCGAGGCTCTTTACCACTCGCTCATGCAAGCATGGTGAGTCGGCAGGCACGTGGCCTAGGGAGAAAGAATACAGGAGGGAGGGGAAGAATTTAAATTAAGGGGTGGGCGGGGGTGTACAAAGTTGGGGGAGAGGTTCAGAAGATGAAGAATGGTTGATTCAGGGAGAGGAGCCTCCCAGTCCCAAGGGTTCGAGGGGTCTGTTAGGATGGATCCTCAGAGGTTGGAAAGGGTCAAGGACCGTATTAGTGGGGAAGATGGAGCTTGATTGTCAAATATCACGCGATTATGCCCCTTCCAAGTGTTCCAAAGTAGGAAACTAGGTAGAAGTCACCAGGCTCGGGAGAACACTGGGTTGGAGAATCTGTGAGTCATCCAGTCTTCAAGCAAGGATCTGGCACTTTTGAGGGTGATATCTGAGGGACTGAAAATTTCAAAGGCTTGTGACCCAACCTATTGAGTTAAAGGGAAGTGCATGAAGATGTGGGGTTGGGTTTCTTCAGCCTGTCTGCAGAGGAAGCACCAGAATGGTCCAATAAATCCCCTCTTGAGGAGATTATCCCATGTCAAGACTCGTTTGTGCACCACCATCCAAAGGAACTGTGCCACCTTTAGCCAGAAGTGGTCGTTCTAGATTCTATTCCATACCTGAGTGTTGGGATTGACCTCCATCACCACACGAAGGAGATAGGCCTCCTTGACTGAAAATACCCCAGAGGTCGACAAGCCCCATTGCAGGTTATCCTGGCCTGAAGAAGCATGGATTTTTTAATGGGCGAGGTATTGGGAAAGTTGTTCATATTAGTGCTGAGGTAAGTCAATGGGAAATCTTCTATCGCTTTCCATTGTATCCATCCATACTCATCCGGTTTATGGTGCCAATAGTATCTGATCTTCATAGCTCCACAAGAGTGAAGGAGGGGCATGAAATTCACCAAGGTGGGATCCTAAGAGAGTTAGGGGGATTGTTGCCAAGAGTCTATCCAGAAATGACCAGTAGCCCCATCGTGCACCTCCCAGAAGAAGTGGGTGAAAATCAAGTCGTTGTTACTCTTAGCTAGGTTCCATAAGGCTTAGCCCTGACTTTGGATAGGGGAGTGAAGGAGCTCTTCCTAGGTTTTTCCTTGACCATACTTATGAGACTAGATACTCTTCCATAGTTCTGGTCCTCCTTTTAGCCATCGCCACCACAATTTAGCCCCCAGGGTTGCATTTAGGATGACTGGATATCTCAAGATCAATCCCCCCATCCATTTGGGGAGATACAACTTATGCCACGCTATGAGAGGCCAATTCCAATCCATCCCAGTCCCTCCCCAAAGGAAGCAATGAAATAGGGTGATAAGTTCCAAGTAGATACAATTCAGGGTAGGGAGAGCTGAAAGCTGATATAGGGGCATTGCTTACAGAACAAATTTGAGAAGAGTAGCCGGACCCACTATATTGAGGACCCAATGGGTCCAATGAGAGAGCTTGTTGGCCAATTTCGCATAAAGGTCCTTGCGTGGGGTGATGCGTAAGGGGATGAACATGAGAGGAACACCCAAATATTTAGAGGGGAGAGAGCCAATGTTGAAGCCCAAGGTTCTAGCTAAGAATGCTTGCACGGGGTGAGGGGTGTTGAACAAAAAAATATCCGACTTCAGTGTATTAAGAAACATACCTGCGGCTTCCTGGAATAATTACAGGATGATTTTTGAATTGGGAGGCTTCTCTCAGAGTTGCAGCACCGAAGAGGAGGTTATCATCCACAAACTATTGATGCATCATATCAATGTTGGATCCCGACAGGTGGAGCCTAGATATTTGGTGAGATTTTTTAGCCGCCTTGAGGAGGTAGCCCAATCCTTCGGCAGCAATAATGAACATGAAAGGGGAGATTGTTGGTGAGTTAAATCCCCTCTGTGGACAGAGGTGATCCCACTAGCCCTAGAGTGGTTCTAGCCACAAACGAGACAAGCTATAACATTGATTCCTAGTTAACAAATGGACGGAGATTCGATAGATGACTTACCGGAGGTCCTACGCTGTTGTTGTCGTCAGAAAGAGTGGCTTCCTCTCGCTCCTAGTTTTATAGATCATGATCCGCTAATTTTCACACTCAGATACTTGCACGCACATAAGAAACAACGACGATATACAACATACTATTTCACATCCGTAACTATCAGTCAGTCGAAGAAGACTAAATAAATTGCATTAAATAAACATAAAAAAATGATGGAACCAACACCATAGTCAAGTATATTAATGAAAGGAAGGAAGAGTACAACCAAGCTTCGACGTTGCAGTCTCCTCCAACAGGGTTCCAGCAGAGCGTGTCTCACAAAGACTCGTCAGGAATTCAGACGGGGCTCTCTCTAAGGAATTCCCCTTGGTTCTACCTTCTCTATAGCAATTACTCAGCTATAGTATCTCTTCTCCAAGTTCAACTTCTTGGCTATATGTTCAGCTGGCTTTTGTAAAAGGAGAAGGCCTATTTCTATAGAGGAAGAGGGAGAGGTTAGGATCCTTATAATCATTGAAGGGAGTCTTATCTTGAAAGAGTGTTCCATGGGAGGTAAAAACCACTACCTAAAGGGAGAGATCCATGGCTTATCAAGTTTAACCACTTCTAATGAGTCATCCCTGAGGTATTTAGAAGGAAACTTCCACCTCTATTTGTTAAAAAACATTCCTGAAACAGGTGGTGGGAGAAATACACAGAGACAGAGCGCCAGGTGGTGTGGGCTCTAGTGCAAATCTTCCCTATTGGCGCGAGTGGTGAACTCACTACCAGCGCCAATGCCAAAACATAGGTTTTTGTGTGCTTTTTGAGGAAATGTTCAACATGAGAAATGATGTCCTTATGTAGAAGAATGAAAATAAAGTGTTTGTAGAGTATGACACTGATCACAGGTCACGGGAAAGACCCTCCAATATGCGAGGCGAGGGATTGCAGGGATTGTGACAAAATGCTGTGTAACAGATGCCCCCTAAAGCATGAGGTCCGAGAGAGAGGGAGGGGTGAAATGCTTTATGAGAACGCATTCGACCCAAACACTGCTATCGAAAAACCTGCAAGCACAAGTACAACTGATACTTCTGATACATGACATGTGGTATGGGTGCAACCATCCATAATAGAGTACATAAACAGTAAGATCTGAGGTATGGACACAGCCAGCCAGCAATAGGGATCAACAAACAGACTCAGGTATGTTCGTAGCCATCCAATCAGAAGAGTCATGTAATAAGTCATAGTAATCCACAATGAACTCGCAGCCTAGATTTCATCGGAAAAAACCCAGGGTATTGCGCTCCATCTCGACCCAAACAAAGTACAAACTCGAGCATGCGAATATGTGAGCTAAAGTCGAACATGCAAGAAAATCGTCTGATTACCAGCCAATGATGAAAGTCGTTAACAGATGCGAGAGAAACCACCAATAATGGCAATGGCTCTCAAGGTATGAAGGTACAATCTACGGAGTGTGAACGGTGATCTGGCTCGCGAGCACCCATAGAGTCGATCGATTGAAGGCCAATGATGTGGACCTTACGTTGAATGCGTGAACTTGCCATTAAGGCATACGTGGCTCCAAGGTACACGAAGGGAGTCTCTAGATAAGCTTCTGGACAATGGTGAGTCGATAGGAAGTGACCCTAATCGATGGTGGGCCGATCGATGGTGGGCCATAATGTTTCCCACATCATTGATATGAGAAAGAGGAATGTGATGTTTGTGAATCAAGACCAACAGAGAATCAAAGGGAGGTTGAAAAACTTCAGAGGCAAAATTCTCTTGAACATATCGGCGACACGACAGCGTAGGACCTCCGGTAAGTCATCTATCAAATCTCCGTCCATTTTTTAACTAGGAATCAATGTTATAGCTTGTCTCGTTTGTGGCTAGACCCACTCTAGGGCTAGTGGGATTGCCTCTGTCCGCAGAGGGGATTTACCTCACCAACAAATTGGCGACTCCACTGGGGATCAGTGTGAGTTTGTCTTTCATCCATTAGGTCTTCTTCTTGGTCTTTTCTTGCTTAACTTGCCTTTTCTGATTATTTTTGCTGAGTCTAAGACCACTTTTCAGCCCCAGAGGATCATATCTGACCTATGTTTTTCAAAAATTCTCCTTTTATTAGGGTTGAATTGATTGGCGTGGTTTCTGGTCTGACAGTCGCACCCACTGGCGCTTGTTGCCTGTTCAGCACCCGCGCCATCCCCTGTTTGGCGCTGATTACAGCCAAACAATCGTGCCAATTCCTGTAGGTGTTAGGATTTACCTCACCAACAAATTGGCAACTCCAGTTTGCGAAACCAGAGATTCTAGGTTTGATCCCCAGCGAAGTCGCCAATTTGTTGGTGAGGCAAAATCCCCTCTGCGGACATAGGCGATCCCACTAGCCCTCGAGTGGGTCTAGCCACAAATGAGACAAGCTATAACATTGATTCCTAGTTAATGAATGGACAAAGATTCGATAGATGAATTACCGGAGGTCCTACGCTGTTGTTGTCATCAGAAAGAGTGGCTGCCTCTCACCCCTGGTTTGACAGATCACGATCCGCTCGTTTTCATGCTCGAATACCTAAATGCACACAAGAAACAACGATGATATACAACATACTATTTCACATCTGTAACTATCAGTCAGTCGAAGAAGACTAAATCAATTGCATTAAATAAACATAACACAATGATGGAACCAACACCATAGTCCAGTATATTAATGAAAGGAAGGAAGAGTACAACCAAGCTTCGATGTTGTGGTTTCCTCCAAGAGGGTTTCAGTGGAGCGCATCTCACAAAGACTCATCAGGAATTTGGACGGGGCTCTCTCTACGGAATTCTCCTTGGTTCTACCTTCTCTATAGCAATTACTCAGCTATAGTATCTCTTCTCCAAGTTCAGCTTCTTGGCTATATGTTCAACTAGCTTTTGTAAAGGGATAAGGCCTGTTTATATAGAGGAAGAGGGAGAGGTTAGGATCCCTATAATAATGGAAGGGAGTCCTATCTTCAAAGAGTGTTCCATAGGAGGTAAAAACCACTACCTAAAGCGAGAGATCCATGGCTTATCAAGTTTAACCACTTATAATGAGTCATCCCTGAGGTAGTTAGAAGAAAAATTCTACCTCTATTTGTTAAAAAAAATTCTAAAACAGCTGGTGCGGGAAATACATAAAGATAGAGCACCAGGTGGCACGGGCTCTAGTGAAAATCTTCCCTATTGGCGCGAGGGGTGAACTGGTTACCAACACCAATGCCAAAACATAGGTTTTTGTGTGCTTTTTGAGGAAATGTTCAACAGGAGAAATGATGTCCTTATGCAGAAGGATGCAGAGAAGGTGTTTGAAAATTATGACACTGCTCATAGGTCACGGGAAAGACCCTCCAATATGTGGGGCAAGGGATTGTAGGGATGGTGACAAAATGTTGTGTAACAGAGAGCGGATCACATTGGAGGATTCCCCTAGAGGACCAGAAGGTCTCTGAAGGCATGCCATTAATAAAGATGAAGAATAATGGAGTAGAGATCATTGATTTTACCCATTGAATCCAGTCATATGCAAAACCAAAATCCCGCAAGACTTCCAGAAGATACTCTCGGCTAATGCGATCATATGCCTTCGATAGATCCAATTTCAACAACATTCCTTGTAGCTTGTGAAATTTTATAGAGTGGATGGTCTCCAACGCAGAGAAAATACCATCCAGGATTTGACGGCCCTCTATGAACTCCAACTGCTCATGAATGATGATCCAATGGAGAAATTACTTGAGCATGCAGATCATCATGGTGGATAATATCTTATAAATAACATTAAAGAGGGAAATAGGCCAGAAGTCCCTCAGTCTGTTTTCCTCCTGCGATTTTGGAATGAGGGCGAGGAAAGTGGCATTGAGGCTAGACCAAACCTGGGGAAGCTTCCGAGACTCCTCCACAAACTCCCATATGTATTGACTGAGGAAAGGCCATCTAGCCTTAAAAAACTCCAGAATGAACCCATCTAGTCCTAGGGCTTTTCTTGATGGCATAGTCTTGACTACTTATTTCTGAGGGGGAGATATGGCTGAGGAGCACTTCATTTTGTTGCTGATTTATCAAGGATGGAATGTGCTGGGTGACTTTATACATGGCCTTAGTTTGATCATACACTTCATCCTGCAGTAATGAGGAGAAGGAGTCGTGAAGCTCTGCCTCAATGTCTTTGTGGCTCTCTAGATGGGAGCCATAGGCTGCCTGTAGTAATGTGATCATATTTCATTACCGGTGTTGAATCATAGATTGGTGGAAGAATTTGGTGTTCCCTTCGCCTTCTCTCCCCACCAGATTCAGGATTTTAGCAGCTATAAAATTCCCTCTTGTTGTTTCCATTCTTCCAGGTTTTTGATTAAGAGCTCCTCTGTTTTGGCCACATTCTTTATGCGGCCCTCCTAGATGATGCGTTGTTCGATTGCCTCCAGGCTAGCTTCCAACTATTGCTTCTCCTCCAGGATGTTGCAAAATGTTTCATGGTTCCATGCTATGATATGACCCTTGAGGCCTTGTAGCATTTTTTGAAACGATTGCATTTTGTTTCCAGGTGGTGTACCCAGATCTCTCCACCACGAGGCTAATTGATCAATGAATCCCAGTTGGTGTAGCCAGAAAATTTTGAACCTGAATGGCCTGCGCGGTGGGGGGTTTGACATCGTTAGATCCACACTGATGGGCCAGTGATCTGGTTTGATTCAAGGGAGGATCTCAGAGGAGAGTCGGGGATCGGTCATCATAAGGTGTTCCGAGAAGAGAAGCCTATCCAACCTGTAGGCAATCTAGTGTTCTCCACCCTGGAAATTGTTCCAGGTATGTAAACCTTGGCGTGGGATGACATCCATGAGATGGAGATCCTCTATAGTGTAATTAAAGGCTTGCGACGCTGGGTCAAGATGTCGGACCCGCTATATTGAGGACCCAATGGGTCCAATGAGAGAGCTTGTTGGCCAATTTCGCATAAAGGTCCTTGCGTGGGGTGATGCATAAGGGGATGAACATGAGAGGAACACCCAAATATTTAGAGGGGAGAGAGCCAATGTTGAAGCCCAAGGTTCTAGCTAAGCATGCTTGCACGGAGTGAGGGGTGTTGAACAAAAAAATATTCGACTTCAGCGTATTAAGAAACATACTTGCAGCTTCCTGGAATAATTACAGGATGTTTTTGAATTGGGAGGCTTCTCTCAGAGTTGCAGCACCGAAGAGGAGGTTATCATCCACAAACTACTGATGCATCATATCAATGTTGGATCCCGACAGGTGGAGCCTAGATATTTGGTGAGATTTTTTGGATGCCTTCAGGAGGTAGCCCAATCCTTCGGCAGCAATAATGAACATGAAAGGGGAGAGTGTTGGTGAGGTAAATCCCCTCTGCGGACAGAGGTGATCCCACTAGCCCTAGAGTGCGTCTAGCCACAAACAAGACAAGCTATAACATTGATTCCTAGTTAACAAATGGACGGAGATTCGATAGATGACTTACCGGAGGTCCTTCGCTGTTGTTGCCGTCAGAAAGAGTGGCTTCCTCTCGCTCCTAGTTTGATAGATCATGATCCGCTAATTTTCACACTCAGATACTTGCACGCACATAAGAAACAATGACGATATACAACATACTATTTCACATCTGTAACTATTAGTCAGTCGAAGAAGACTAAATAAATTGCATTAAATAAACATAACAAAATGATGGAACCAACACCATAGTCAAGTATATTAATGAAAGGAAGGAAGAGTACAACCAAGCTTCGACGTTGCAGTCTCCTCCAACAGGGTTCCAGCGGAGCGCATCTCACAAAGACTCGTCAGGAATTCAGACGGGGCTCTCTCTAAGGAATTCTCCTTGGTTCTACCTTCTCTATAGCAATTACTCAGCTATAGTATCTCTTCTCCAAGTTCAGCTTCTTGGCTATATGTTAAGCTAGCTTTTGTAAAAGGAGAAGGCATGTTTATATAGAGGAAGAGGGAGAGGTTACGATCCTTATAATCATGGAAGGGAGTCTTATCTTGAAAGAGTGTTCCATGGGAGGTAAAAACCACTACCTAAAGGGAGAGATCCATGGCTTATCAAGTTTAACCACTTCTAATGAGTCATCCCTGAGGTATTTAGAAGGAAACTTCCACCTCTATTTGTTAAAAAACATTCCTGAAACAGGTGGTGCAGGAAATACACAGAGACAGAGCACCAAGTGGTGTGGGCTCTAGTGCAAATCTTCCCTATTGGCGTGAGTGGTGAACTCACTACCAGCGCCAATGCCAAAACATAGGTTTTTGTGTGCTTTTTGAGGAAATTTTCAACATGAGAAATGATGTCCTTATGCAGAAGAATGAAAATAAAGTGTTTGCAGAGTATGACATTGCTCACAGGTCATGGGAAAGACCCTCCAATATGAGAGGCAAGGGATTGCAGGGATTGTGCAAAATGTTGTGTAACAGATGCCCCCTAAAGCGTGAGGTCCGAGAGAGAGGGAGGGGTGAAATGATTTATGAGAACAAATTCAACCCAAACACTGCTATCGAAAAACCTGCAAGTACAAGTACAACTGATACTTCTGATACATGACATGTGGTATGGGTGCAACCATCCATAATAGAGTACATAAACAGTAAGATCTGAGGTATGGACACAGCCAACCAGCAATAGGGATCAAAAAACAGACTCAGGTATGGTTTTAGCCATCCAATCAGAAGAGTCATGTAATATGTCATAGTAATCCACAATGAACTCACAGCCTGGATTTCATCGGAAAAAACCCAGGGCATTGCGCTCCATCTCGGCCCAAACAAAGTACAAACTCGAGCATGCAAATATGTGAGATGAAGTCGAACATGCAAGAAAATCGTCTGATTACCAGCCAATGATGAAAGTCGTTAACAGATGCGAGAGAAACCACCAATAATGGCAATGGCTCTCAAGGTATGAAAGGTACAATCTACGGAGTGTGAACAGTGATCTGACGTCGAGCACCCGCAGAGTCAATCGATCAAAGGCCAATTATGTGGACCTTACGTTGAATGCGACGAACTTGCCATTAAGGCATGCAGGCTCTAAGGTACCTGAAGGGAGTCTCTAGATAAGCTTCCTGGATAATGAGCTGGAGTCGATAGGAAGTGACCTAATCGAAGGTGGGCCATAATGTTTCCCACGTCATTGATATGAGAAAGAGGAATGTGATGTTTGTGAATCAAGACCAACAGAGAATCAAAGGGAGGTTGAAAAACTTCAGAGGCAAAATTCTCTTGAACATATCGACGGCATGACAGCGTAGGACCTCCGGTAAGTCATCTATCGAATCTCCGTCCATTTTTTAACTAGGAATCAATGTTATATCTTGTCTCGTTTGTGGCTAGACCCACTCTAGGGCTAGTGGGATTGCCTCTGTCCGCAGAGGGGATTTACCTCACCAACAAATTGGCGACTCCACTGGGGATCAGTGTGAGTTTGTCTTTCATCCATTAGGTCTTCTTCTTGGTCTTTTCTTGCTTAACTTGCCTTTTCTGATTATTTTTGTTGAGTCTAAGACCCCTGTTCAGCCCCAGAGGATCATATCTGACCTATGTTTTTCAAAAATTCTCCTTTTATCAGGGTTGAATTGATTGGCGTGGTTTCTGGTCTGACAGTCGCACCCACTGGCGCTTTTTGCCTGTTCAACACCCGCGCCATCCCCTGTTTGGCGCTGATTATAGCCAAAAAATCGCGCCAATTTCTGTAGGTGTTAGGATTTACCTCACCAACAAATTGGCAACTCCAGTTTGCGAAACCAGAGATTCTAGGTTTGATCCCCAGCAAAGTCGCCAATTTGTTGGTGAGGCAAAATCCCCTCTGCGGACATAGGCGATCCCACTAGCCCTCGAGTGGGTCTAGCCACAAATGAGACAAGCTATAACATTGATTCCTAGTTAATGAATGGACGAAGATTCGATAGATGAATTACCGGAGGTCCTACGCTGTTGTTGTCATCAGAAAGAGTGGCTGCCTCTCGCCCCTGGTTTGACAGATCATGATCCGCTCGTTTTCACGCTCGAATACCTACATGCACACAAGAAAAAAAGATGATATACAACATACTATTTCACATCTGTAACTATCAGTCAGTCGAAGAAGACTAAATCAATTGCATTAAATAAACATAACACAATGATGGAACCAACACCATAGTCCAGTATATTAATGAAAGGAAGGAAGAGTACAACCAAGCTTCGATGTTGTGGTTTCCTCCAAGAGGGTTCTAGTGGAGCGCATCTCACAAAGACTCATCAGGAATTTGGACGGGGCTCTCTCTACGGAATTCTCCTTGGTTCTACCTTCTCTATAGAAATATAGTATCTCTTCTCCAAGTTCAGCTTCTTGGCTATATGTTCAACTAGCTTTTGTAAAGGGATAAGGCCTGTTTATATAGAGGAAGAGGGAGAGGTTAGGATCCCTATAATAATGGAAGGGAGTCCTATCTTCAAAGAGTGTTCCATAGGAGGTAAAAACCACTACCTAAAGGGAGAGATCCATGGCTTATCAAGTTTAACCACTTATAATGAGTCATCCCTGAGGTAGTTAGAAGAAACATTCTACCTCTATTTGTTAAACAAAATTCTAAAACAACTGGTGCGGGAAATACATAAAGATAGAGCACCAGGTGGCACGGGCTCTAGTGAAAATCTTCCCTATTGGCGTGAGGGGTGAACTGGTTACCAACACCAATGCCAAAACATAGGTTTTTGTGTGCTTTTTGAGGAAATGTTCAACAGGAGAAATGATGTCCTTATGCAGAAGGATGCAAAGAAGGTGTTTGAAAAGTATTACACTGCTCACAGGTTACGGGAAAGACCCTCCAATATGTGGGGCAAGGGATTGTAGGGATGGTGACAAAATGTTGTGTAATAGAGAGCGGATCACATTGGAGGATTCCCCTAGAGGACCAGAAGGTCTCTGAAGGCATGCCATTAATAAAGATGAAGAATAATGGAGTAGAGATCATTGATTTTACCCATTGAATCCAATCATATGCAAAACCAAAATCCCGCAAGACTTCCAGAAGATACTCCCGGCTAATGCGATCGTATGCCTTCGATAGATCCAATTTCAAAAAAATTCCTCACAGCTTGTGAAATTTTATAGAGTGGATGGTCTCCAACACAGAGACAATACCATCCAGGATTTGATGGCCCTCTATGAAATCCAACTTCTCATGAATGATGATGAAATGGAGAAATTACTTGAGCATGCGGATCATCATGGTGGATAATATCTTATAAATCACATTAAAGAGGGAAATAGGCCAGAAGTCCCTCAGTCTGGTTTCCTCTTGCGATTTTGGAATGAGGGCGAGGAAAGTGGCATTGAGGCTAGACCAAACCTGTGGAAGCTTCCGAGACTCCTCCACAAACTCCCATATGTATTGACTGAGGAAAGGCCATCTAGCCTTAAAAAACTCCAGAATGAACCCATCCAGTCCTAGGGATTTTCTTGATGGCATAGTCTTGACT
Source organism: Pinus albicaulis (assembly GCA_034641835.2). NCBI lineage: Eukaryota > Viridiplantae > Streptophyta > Pinopsida > Pinales > Pinaceae > Pinus > Pinus albicaulis. The sequence continues at coordinate 693,929,703 of CM076580.1, forward strand.
ACTTATTTCTGAGGGGGAGATATGGCTGAGGAGCACTTCATTTTGTTGCTGATTTATCAAGGATGGAATGTGTTGGGTGACTTTATACATGGCCTTAGTTTGATCATACAATTCATCCTGCAGTAATGAGGAGAAGGAGTCGTGAAGCTCTGCCTCAATGTCTTTGTGGCTCTCTAGATGGGAGCCATAGGCTGCCTGTAGTAATGTGATCATATTGCATTACCGGTGTTGAATCATAGATTGGTGGAAGAATTTGGTGTTCCCTTCACCTTCTCTCCCCACCAGATTCAGGATTTTAGCCGCAATAAAATTCCCTCTTGTTGTTTCCATTCTTCCAGGTTTTTGATTAAGAGCTCCTCTATTTTGGCCACATTCTTTATGCGGCCCTCCTAGATGATGCGTTGTTCGATTGCCTCCAGGCTAGCTTCCAACTATTGCTTCTCCTCCAGGATGTTGCAAAATGTTTCATGGTTCCATGCTATGATATGACCCTTGAGGCCTTGTAGCATTTTTTGAAACGATTGCATTTTGTTTCCAGGTGGTGTACCCAGATCTCTCCACCACGAGGCTAATTGATCAATGAATCCTAGTTGGTGTAGCCAGAAAATTTTGAACCTGAATGGCCTGCGCGGCGGGGGGTTTGACGTCGTTAGATCCACACTGATGGGCCAGTGATCCGGTTTGATTCAAGGGAGGATCTCAGAGGAGAGTCGGGGATCGGTCATCATAAGGTGTTCCGAGAAGAGAAGCCTATCCAACCTGTAGGCAATCTAGTGTTCTCCCCCCTGGAAATTATTCCAGGTATGTAAACCTTGGCGTGGGATGACATCCATGAGATGGAGATCCTCTATAGTGTCATTAAAGGCTTGCGACGCTGGGTCAAGATGCCGGACCCGCTATATTGAGGACCCAATGGGTCCAATGAGAGAGCTTGTTGGCCAATTTCGCATAAAGGTCCTTGCGTGGGGTGATGCGTAAGGGGATGAACATGAGAGGAACACCCAAATATTTAGAGTGGAGAGAGCCAATGTTGAAGCCCAAGGTTCTAGCTAAGCATGCTTGCACGGGGTGAGGGGTGTTGAACAAAAAAATATCCGACTTCAGCGTATTAAGAAACATACCTACGGCTTCCTGGAATAATTACAGGATGTTTTTGAATTGGGAGGCTTCTCTCAGAGTTGCAGCACCGAAGAGGAGGTTATCATCCACAAAATACTGATGCATCATATCAATGTTGGATCTCGATAGGTGGAGCCTAGATATTTGGTGAGATTTTTTGGCCACCTTGAGGAGGTAGCCCAATCCTTCGACAGCAATAATGAACATGAAAGGGGAGAGTGTTGGTGAGGTAAATCCCCTCTGCAGACAGAGGTGATCCCACTAGCCCTAGAGTGGGTCTAGCCACAAACGAGACAAGCTATAACATTTAATCCTAGTTAACAAATGGACGGCGATTCGATAGATGACTTACCGGAGGTCCTACGATGTTGTTGTCGTCAGAAAGAGTGGCTTCCTCTCGCTCCTAGTTTGATAGATCATGATCTGCTAATTTTCACGCTCAAATACTTGCACGCACATAAGAAACAACGACGATATACAACATACTATTTCACATCCATAACTATCAGTCAGTCGAAGAAGACTAAATAAATTGCATTAAATAAACATAACAAAATGATGGAACCAACACCATAGTCAAGTATATTAATGAAAGGAAGGAAGAGTACAACCAAGCTTCGACATTGCAGTCTCCTCCAACAGGGTTCCAGCGGAGCGCGTCTCACAAAGACTCGTCAGGAATTCAGATGGGGCTCTCTCTAAGGAATTCTCCTTGGTTCTACCTTCTCTATAGCAATTACTCAGCTATAGTATCTCTTCTCCAAGTTCAGCTTCTTGGCTATATGTTCAGCTAGCTTTTGTAAAAGGAGAAGGCCTATTTATATAGAGGAAGAGGGAGAGGTTAGGATCCTTATAATCATGGAAGGGAGTCTTATCTTGAAAGAGTGTTCCATGGGAGGTAAAAACCACTACCTAAAGGGAGAGATCCATGGCTTATCAAGTTTAACCACTTCTAATGAGTCATCCCTGAGGTATTTAGAAGGAAACTTCCACCTCTATTTGTTAAAAATCATTCCTGAAACAGGTGGTGCAAGAAATACACAGAGACAGAGCGCCAGGTGGTGTGGGCTCTAGTGCAAATCTTCCCTATTGGCGCGAGTGGTGAACTCACTACCAGCGCCAATGCCAAAACATAGGTTTTTGTGTGCTTTTTGTGGAAATGTTCAACATGAGAAATGATGTCCTTATGCAGAAGAATGAAAATAAAGTGTTTGCAGAGTATGACACTGCTCACAGGTCACTGGAAAGACCCTCCAATATGCGAGGCGAGGGATTGCAGGGATTGTGACAAAATGTTGTGTAACAGATGCCCCCTAAAGCATGAGGTCCGAGAGAGAGGGAGGGGTGAAATGATTTATGAGAACGCATTCGACCCAAACACTGCTATCGAAAAACCTGCAAGTACAAGTACAACTGATACTTCTGATACATGACATGTGGTATGGGCGCAACCATCCATAATAGAGTACATAAACAGTAAGATCTGAGGTATGGACACAGCCAGCCAGCAATAGGGATCAACAAACAGACTCAAGTATGGTCGTAGCCATCCAATCAGAAGAGTCATGTAATAAGTCATAGTAATCCACAATGAACTCGCAGCTTGGATTTCATCGGAAAAAACCCAGGGTATTGCGCTCCATCTCAACCCAAACAAAGTACAAACTCGAGCATGTGAATATGTGAGCTAAAGTCGAACATGCAAGAAAATCGTCTGATTACCAGCCAATGATGAAAGTCGTTAACAGATGCGAGAGAAACCACCAATAATGGCAATGGCTCTCAAGGTATGAAAGGTACAATCTACGGAGTGTGAACAGTGATCTGACGTCGAGCACCCGCAGAGTCAATCAATCGAAGGCCAATGATGTGGACCTTACGTTGAATGCGACGAACTTGCCATTAAGGCATGCAAGCTCCAAGGTACCTGAAGGGAGTCTCTAGATAAGCTTCCTGGATAATGAGCTGGAGTCGATAGGAAGTGACCTAATCGAAGGTGGGCCATAATGTTTCCCACATCATTGATATGAGAAAGAGGAATGTGATGTTTGTGAATCAAGACCAACAGGGAATCAAAGGGAGGTTGAAAAACTTCAGAGGCAAAATTCTCTTGAACATATCGACGGCACAACAGCGTAGGACCTCCAGTAAGTCATCTATCGAAACTCCGTCCATTTGTTAAATAGGAATCAATGTTATAGCTTGTCTCGTTTGTGGCTAGACCCACTCTAGGGCTAGTGGGATTTCCTCTGTCCGCAGAGGGGATTTACCTCACCAACAAATTGGCGACTCCACTGGGGATCAGTGTGAGTTTGTCTTTCATCCATTAGGTCTTCTTCTTGGTATTTTCTTGCTTAACTTGCCTTTTCTGATTATTTTTGCTAAGTCTAAGACCCCTGTTCAGCCCCAGAGGATCATATCTGACCTATGTTTTTCAAAAATTCTCCTTTTATCAGGGTTGAATTGATTGGCGTGGTTTCTGGTCTGACAGTCGCACCCACTGGCGCTTGTTGCCTATTCAGCACCCACGCCATCCCCTGTTTGGCGCTGATTACAGCCAAACAATCGCGCCAATTCCTATAGGTGTTAGGATTTACCTCACCAACAAATTGGCAACTCCAGTTTGCGAAACCAGAGATTCTAGGTTTGATCCCCGGCGAAGTCGCCAATTTGTTGGTGAGGCAAAATCCCCTCTGCGGACATGGGCGATCCCACTAGCCCTCGAGTGGGTCTAGCCACAAATGAGACAAGCTATAACATTGATTCCTAGTTAATGAATGGACGAAGATTCGATAGATGAATTACCGGAGGTCCTACGCTGTTGTTGTCATCAGAAAGAGTGGCTGCCTCTCGCCCCTGGTTTGACAGATCACGATCCGCTCGTTTTCACGCTCGAATACCTACATGCACACAAGAAACAACGATGATATACAACATACTATTTCACATCTGTAACTATCAGTCAGTCGAAGAAGACTAAATCAATTGCATTAAATAAACATAACACAATGATGGAACCAACACCATAGTCCAGTATATTAATGAAAGGAAGGAAGAGTACAACCAAGCTTCGATGTTGTGGTTTCCTCCAAGAGGGTTCTAGTGGAGCGCATCTCACAAAGACTCATCAGGAATTTGGACGGGGCTCTCTCTACGGAATTCTCCTTGGTTCTACCTTCTCTATAGAAATATAGTATCTCTTCTCCAAGTTCAGCTTCTTGGCTATATGTTCAACTAGCTTTTGTAAAGGGATAAGGCCTGTTTATATAGAGGAAGAGGGAGAGGTTAGGATCCCTATAATAATGGAAGGGAGTCCTATCTTCAAAGAGTGTTCCATAGGAGGTAAAAACCACTACCTAAAGGGAGAGATCCATGGCTTATCAAGTTTAACCACTTATAATGAGTCATCCCTGAGGTAGTTAGAAGAAACATTCTACCTCTATTTGTTAAACAAAATTCTAAAACAACTGGTGCGGGAAATACATAAAGATAGAGCACCAGGTGGCACGGGCTCTAGTGAAAATCTTCCCTATTGGCGTGAGGGGTGAACTGGTTACCAACACCAATGCCAAAACATAGGTTTTTGTGTGCTTTTTGAGGAAATGTTCAACAGGAGAAATGATGTCCTTATGCAGAAGGATGCAAAGAAGGTGTTTGAAAAGTATTACACTGCTCACAGGTTACGGGAAAGACCCTCCAATATGTGGGGCAAGGGATTGTAGGGATGGTGACAAAATGTTGTGTAATAGAGAGCGGATCACATTGGAGGATTCCCCTAGAGGACCAGAAGGTCTCTGAAGGCATGCCATTAATAAAGATGAAGAATAATGGAGTAGAGATCATTGATTTTACCCATTGAATCCAATCATATGCAAAACCAAAATCCCGCAAGACTTCCAGAAGATACTCCCGGCTAATGCGATCGTATGCCTTCGATAGATCCAATTTCAAAAAAATTCCTCACAGCTTGTGAAATTTTATAGAGTGGATGGTCTCCAACACAGAGACAATACCATCCAGGATTTGATGGCCCTCTATGAAATCCAACTTCTCATGAATGATGATGAAATGGAGAAATTACTTGAGCATGCGGATCATCATGGTGGATAATATCTTATAAATCACATTAAAGAGGGAAATAGGCCAGAAGTCCCTAAGTCTGGTTTCCTCCTGCGATTTTGGAATGAGGGCGAGGAAAGTGGCATTGAGGCTAGACCAAACCTGGGGAAGCTTCCGAGACTCCTCCACAAACTCCCATATGTATTGACTGAGGAAAGGCCATCTAGCCTTAAAAAACTCCAGAATGAACCCATCCGGTCCTAGGGATTTTCTTGATGGCATAGTCTTGACTACTTATTTCTGAGAGGGAGATATGGCTGAGGAGCACTTCATTTTGTTGCTGATTTATCAAGGATGGAATGTGCTGGGTGACTTTATACATGGCCTTAGTTTGATGATACACTTCATCCTGCAGTAATGAGGAGAATGAGTCATGAAGCTCTGCCTCAATGTCTTTGTGGCTCTCTAGATGGGAGCCATAGGCTGCCTGTAGTAATTTGATCATATTGCATTACCGGTGTTGAATCATAGATTGGTGGAAGAATTTGGTGTTCCCTTCGCCTTCTCTCCCCACCAGATTCAGGATTTTAGCCGCTATAAAATTCCCTCTTGTTGTTTCCATTCTTCCAGGTTTTTGATTAAGAGCTCCTCTGTTTTGGCCACATTCTTTATGCGGCCCTCCTAGATGATGCGTTGTTCGATTGCCTCCAGGCTAGCTTCCAACTATTGCTTCTCCTCCAGGATGTTGAAAAATGTTTCATGGTTCCATGCTATGATATGACCCTTGAGACCTTGTAGCATTTTTTGAAACGATTGCATTTTGTTTCCAGGTGGTGTACCCAGATCTCTCCACCACCAGGCTAATTGATCAATGAATCCCAGTTGGTGTAGCCAGAAAATTTTGAACCTGAATGGCCTGCACGGCGGGGGGGTTGACGTCGTTAGATCCACACTGATGGGCCAGTGATCCGATATGATTCAAGGGAGGATCTCAGAGGAGAGTCGGGGATCGGTCATCATAAGGTGTTCCGATAAGAGAAGCCTATCCAACCTGCAGGCAATCTAGTGTTCTCCCCCCTGGAAATTGTTCCAGGTATGTAAACCTTGGCGTGGGATGACATCCATGAGATGGAGATCCTCTATAGTGTCATTAAAGGCTTGCGACGCTGGGTTAAGATGCCGGACACCCCGATGCTTTTATTCCAGATTACGAATCAGATTGAAATCACACCCTAGGATCCAATCCTGTTAAGCCCATGATCGACTAAGATGTTGCAAGTGCATGAGGAACGTTTCTTTGTCACGAGGCGTGGGCGGCTCATAGACAACAGTTATGCTCCTCCATCGGTGCTCCCCTATTATTTAGAAAGAGGCGGATAGCATGAATTTGGTTTCGATCTAGTCTTGCATCATAATCCTCCCTAGATCCCAGAGGATTTCAAGACCCCCTGCAAATCCAATGGGTTCAATTTTCATAGATTGACTATTTCTCCAGCATCTCTGTCTATTTTCCTGGACCTTATCAACGTGCACCTTCATTTCTTGAAGGATGACAATATCTGGCTTGTATCTTCTAAGTTTATCATGAAGGGATCAGATCTTACCCGAGCTACTGAAGCCCCTAATATTCCATGACACGATCTTCATGAGGAAGGTGTGTCGAATCAAGGAAATAAATACATCAATTGTCCCATTTGTCCTAAGTTTAGCAAAAGTTCACATGTTTCATGAATAAGGTGTTTGGTGGATTTGCGTCCCTTCTTGCTTTTCTCATTTCCGCTGGGGTCCTGAATGATGATGCTTAGGGGATTCCCTTCCATACCCATATTATGGAGATCTGCTTCCGCTCGCCCAAAATGAGCTCCCATTAAGTAAAGAGAGTTACAAAGTGGTTCATCTGGTTACTTGGAATATCCTTGATGCATGTTTTACTCGAGCTCTTGATGATTTCAAGCAGTTTTTTCTCCTCTGTGCCAAGCTTGTTTTGTCTCTCCTCGGCTTCCAGGATCTTGCTTGTTTGCCTTAAGATTTCTTGTGTTCATCGATCTAATTCAATGTGCTCTGAGATCTTTCTTTTAGAGGAGAGCTTGTCTCTAGGGGTGGAAAGTAACTTATCAATATGCATCTACTGCGGAGTGCCCTGGGATGAAGAGGGGAGAGTTGGGAAGAGGGGTAGGGGTTATATGGGATGAGGGCCAGAGATTCATCGGCCAGAGATTCAAAGGAGTTTTTGGATACATGAGGCGCCAATTTAAGAGGGGAAGCCGGGGCCTAAGGCGACCTGGGTTGGCCCTTCGCGTGGGAGCCCGATTGGTCAGGAGGGGTGGGCTGCGAGGGACAAGTTGCCTTGGAGCGACACCCTTGGACTGGTTGGAAGCCATCCCCATATTTGGCAATCATGACTACCATATCTTATTATGCGATAGTTAATGGGAAATCGCGGAAGAGATGACCATATTGATGGCACCTACGACATTCGAAAGGGACATGCTCATAGTCCAGTGGTTGATTCCAGGTGGAGTCGTGGTAGATTAGGTCAATGTATTCTGGTAGGGGTTGAGAGACGTTCATATGGACACAAATTTGGGCATAGGTCACATGCCACCTTCGTTTGGTGATTTTTCGAAGTTTTGACAAATAATCCTATTGAGTTCCCGATCCCTTCTAGGATATCTGACTCCCAGAAATCATCAGGGAGGGAGTAGAGTCGCACCCATACTGGTGCCATGGTGAACTCCTCTTTTTCAAGGTTGTAGCATTACTCCCAATAGAGAATGAATAGGCCTGCACTACCCATGAAGTAGGGGCCATTTTCAAATATCCGCTTGTGGTCCTCCAGATCTTCAAAGATTACTGTGAAGAATCCTTTGGCCCAAATCCGAAGCTCAATATTCCCTTTCGGGGATCACTTTTTCTGAATCCAAGCTAGAATGTCTTGTTCTCGAGGATAGACCCCCAATAACTTGTAGATCATTGAATTTATTTCATATATTGTCGTGCTTTCTCTAGTATTTTGTTTGGGATGATAAATTTTGGGTTGACTACGGCCTTTGGAAGGCACTTTCTCTCTCCCTCCTTTTCTTGCCATTGTGCCCCCATGACAAGGGGACCATTCCCCTCAAGTGTCATGAAGACATCTGATATTTTGAAATTGATACATTCTGATCTATCTGGTATGCTACATGTAACATCATTGGGAGGATGCTTATATTATATCACTTTTATAGATGTTTTCTCCCACAAAACTTGGATATAATTTTTGAAGAAGATGGATGAAGCATTCAAGTGGTTTTGTATCTTCAAGGCCTTGGTTGAAAATCAAACAGGGAAGAAGATCAAAATTTTGAGGACCAATAATGGAACCAAGTATGAGTAAAACGGATTTAATGAATATTTTAGGGAAGTTGGCATTAAGAGGGAGATCACCATTGTGTATACTTCCGAAAAAAATGGTGTTGCTGAAAGGAAGAATATAACCATTTTGGAAGTTGTCCGTGCCATGCTTTATGACCAAAGTCTTCCGAAGTTCCTATGGGGAGAAGCTTCCAACACCATTGTGTGTGTTCAAAATATATGTCCACATTCCGTGTTGGACTCCAAAACTCCCGAAGAAGTCTTCTCTGGTAAGAAGCCCAATGTATCTCATTTTATATTTTTTGGAAGTCCTGTTTATTTTCTTGTGCCAAAAGAAAAGAGGAGCAAGTTGGATGCTTCTGGGAAGAAGGGAATGTTTGTGGGCTATAATGAAACCTTGAAGGCATATAGAATCTATGTGCCTAGTACAAGAGAAGTGGAGATATGCCATGATGTTACCTTCGATGAAGATTTTGCCCTCAGGAAGGTTAGAAATATTTCTATCTCAAAGGAAGACAATGAAGAAGAAGAAGAAGCTAGAAGGAAAGAAGAACCAAAGGCTGAACCGATGCCCAATGTTGAAGGTCCAATGGATCCTATAGATCCAACCTCTTCAAATAAAAGAAGACCTTCATGGCTAATAGACATTATCAAATATGCCGAGAGAAATATTGCTCCTAGGGGAACATTCTAAGAAAGCAAGAAGCGAATAGGTACTAAGGGTACCTAGTAGCCATGAGTACTATTGTACAATCTGAGCCCGGAACTTTTGAAGATGCTGTAAAGAATAAAATTTGGAAGGATGTAATGCATGAGGAATATGGATCGATCATCAATAATGATGTTTGGAATGTGGTCCCTAAACCAAAGAACAAATCTATTGTCACCTCAAAATGGCTCTACAATATCAATCATGGAGTTGATGGAAGTGCTGAAAAGTACAAGGCAAGATTTGTTGCACGAGGCTTCTCTCAAAAGGAAGGCATAGATTTTGATGATATATTTGCAACTATTTCCCATTATACCACCATTCAATTGATCATTTCCCTTGCCGCATCGCAAGGATGGAGTCTCCATCAAATGGATGTGAAGACTTCCTTTTTACATGGTTCAATCAAGGAAGAGGTATATGTGGAACAACCTCTCAGGTTTGAAGTCCAAGATAGAGACATATATGTATGCAGGTTGAAGAAATCCCTCTATGGTTTGAAGCAAGCCCCTAAGGCTTGGTATGAGGGGATCGATAGCTACTTGATGAAGTCGGGCTTCACTCAAAGTGATGTTGATCCAAACCTTTATTTTAAGGTTGATAATGACAAACCTCTTATTTTGTTTCTCTATGTGGATGATCTCTTCCTCACAGGTGTTGACCCTCTCATTCATCAATGTAAGAGGGAGATAAATTTTGAGTTCAAGATGAAGGACCTAGGACTGATGCATTATTTCCTAGGCTTGGAGGTCTGGAAAAATCCAGGTGAGATTTTCCTTTCTCAAGGAAAATATGTCGTGAAGCTACTGGAGAGATTTGGGATGGTGGACTGCAAGGCCGTGCCTACTCTAATGGAACTCAAATTTAAGAAGTTATGTGGAAGTGCTGCTGGGCCTGGGTTGGGAAATCTCATCGTGTATCGTCAACTCGTGGGGGCCTTGATGTTCTTAGTGAACTCACATTTGAACATATGTTTTGCAGTGAACACATTGAGTCAATACATGATCAAGCCTCATCACATTCATTGGATTGGTGCCAATAATCTCTTGAGATATGTTTGGGGCATGATCAACCACGGGTTGAGATACACTGCTGGGAGTATGAGGATCCATGGACATACCGATGCTGATTGGGCAGGAAATGTGGTGGATCGTAAGAGCACATCTAGATGTTTCTTCACTCTTGGTTCTACTTGGATATCTTGGATGAGGAGGAAGAAAAAATCGGTTACTTTGAGCAGCACTGAGGTCGAATACATTGTAGTGAGTATGGCCTATTGTGAAGATGTTTGGTTGAGAGAGCTCTTTAGTGAGTTGTTTGGGCATGTGCTGGATACCACCGTTATCCTTTTGGATGACTAAAGTGGGATTTTTCTTTCTGAGAATCCCATGTTCCACGACCGATCCAAGCATATTGATATTAGGTATCAATTTGTTTGGTACATGGTACAATGAGGCGCTGTAAGGCTCCATCACATTGGGATTGATCAGAAGGTCGTAGATATTATCATGAAGACCCTGGGGAAGCTCAAGTTATTAGCCTTCCATGAGAAGCTTGGTATCATGGATAGACCCTATCCTAAGGGTCTCACCTGAGTTAGACTATGAGATCTAGGAGCTCCAATGGGCTTGGGGATAGCTTCTTGGAGCTATAAGTAACCACAGGGCGAGGTTCACCTTACCTTGTTGGTGTGATTCTTCCCCATCGTTATGATATTGAGTTGGTTCACCCTATCTTTGATTTATGCCCCACATGCATCCTACCAATGGATTCTGGGACTCATGGGAAGTACCACTCATTTGGCTAATGAGTTGGGAAATGGGGATAGAGACTGATAGCATGACCAATGGAAGCATCGGGGATTTCCATACTCTTTATGTATAGGATGGTATGTGCCCAACACCTTGATCTGGGATCAAGTATGGATGAGTTTCTTACCTCTAAACTGACTTCGGATCAGTATGTGGCTCACTCTTGAGTCTGGTTGAGGTTTTTACCCCGAGACTAACTCTTGGTTAGTGGAGAGTGATGTCTTTGTGACTCACTCTCATTTGTTTGCAAAGAAGGGTTAGCAAAGAAGTTATAGCAGGATGACATAGGATTGCATGATTATGATGATGTTAGTACATGATGGTACTGAATGACAGGATTGCACAGGTGGACAGATGGATTTTTCCCTAGTTGAAAGGGAGTGTTAATTTTTGGGAAACTAGGTCCAAACTCCATGTTGCATTGCTCATATGATGGAGATGATATTTTTGTTGGATTCCTCTTTAGGAGAGGTGCATTTTTTATCCAAATATCATCTTTTTTGGATGAGAAGAACTTATATTTTGAATTTATTTTCCACATAAGTGAAAATTGTCAAGGTCGGCCAAAATTTTAATGTAGGCTCACAAACCCCAAAAGATGTGTCACACACCCTCATTGATGGATATAAATTTGAGATAATTGATGCTCATTTTCTCACCAACTCAACTCACACATTCTCCCTCATCTGATTGGTTCATACAACCTTCAAGAGGCTTCTCTCTCTCTCTCCCACATGTGAAGCTGGAGCTGATATTTTCGGACTATTTTAGGGCGTTTTTATGGAGCGTTGACCAGTGTTGACCATGGGTCAACCCTTGAAGTTTGACTGTGTTTTTAGCACATAAATTTCAATTTTGGAAGGTCGCATTGGAGGGCACATAAATCGAGGCATATCGTTGACTTTTACCACAGCACTTTGACCGCATCGTTGACCGCAATTGACTGCAATGTTGATTTCCTTTGACCGCAGGAAATTGACTTGCATTGATTGGTTTTGAGGGCTGATTTGTGGGCTGTGTATGACATTAAAGAAAGGCTGATCTTTGACTGAGCTTGACTGAGCTTTACTAAACCTATTTGGAGGTTGAAAGGGTTGGTTTGACCAACAAAATATTTTCTGGTTACGACATCCTGTTGACTGCTTCAACAAACATTTTTCTCTACCTTTGTTGAATAATAAGAATTATAAATTCTTGTATCTTATATTGGCTTGTCTTTTTTTGATCTATTTTATGTTCTATCAGCATTTACTTCCAATTATTATGTGATTTCTTATTTGAAATTGAATTGGGATAGTAATAAGAAATATTGAAGTAAACTTCATTCAACATAGACATACCATGGTTATCTAAAATTAACAATTTGACTACTAAAGGATGATCCACCTTGCTCAACTTGTCAACCACCACCATAAATGTGTCATGTTGTTGGGAATTTCTTGGAAAACTAGTGATGAAGTCCATTCATATCACTTCCCACTTCCACTCCAGAATGGGAATGGGTTGGAACAAGCCTAGTGTATGTTTGCATTCAACTTTCACTTGTTGTCATTCTAAGCATTTGGTGATAAAATCAACCACTTCCTTCTACAAATTAGGCAAAAAATACATTTTTTTATGGCAGTGAGAGCCTTTTGGTATCCTGGGTGGCTGGAGTATGACTTAGCATGGAACTCTCTCATGATAAGCTTCTTCAAGTCATTATTGTTTGGCACATAGATTCTATTTTTGAATCTAACTAGGCCATCATCTGTGAGGTGATATTATTTATCCTTATCACCCTCACTATCTTGTCGTATAATTTATTTTATTTACTGATATTTCTCATCAAGATGTCCAACACTTTTTATTTTCTCTTCAAGATTGCTTCTATAAGAACTTATGGTTTCTAAATGGTTTGATTTCACCCTCCTACTGAGTGCATATGCTACCTTATTCACGTTTCCCTTTATATTTATGATTTCAAAATCAAATTCATTGAGCGTGGCTAGCCATCTTGTTTTCATTGCATTTAAATTGTTTTTTTCAAATTAATATTTCAACCCTCCATGATCAATCATTAGGGTGAATTTTATACCAAGAAGGTAGTGTCTCCACATTTTCAATGCATGGATGATGTTAGGTAATTCTAGATCATGAGATACATGATTATACTCATGTTCATTCTACTTGTGGTAATCACATCACACCACTTGACCTTCTTGCATCAAGACTCCATTGAGTCCTTCCTTGCAGGCATCTGTGCACACAATAAAATCCTTTTAATAACCTATTATTCGTAATACTAGTGCTTTGGTCAAAATTTCTTCAATTGATTAAATCTTGTTTCACAATAAACTATCCATGCAAATCTCTTTCCCTTCATATGAAAAGAAATGATTGGATGGATTATCTTGGAAATTTTTTTAATGAATCTTCTATAGTAGCACACCATCCCCATGAATGATATAAATTTAGCCATGTTCTTTGGTGTTGGCCATTCAATGATAGACTTAATCTTTTATGGGTCAATTTCTACTCCTTCCCTTGAGACACCATGCCCTAAGTAATGAATTTGTGATTGGAAGAAATTTCATTTACTAAGATTTTCATAACTCTTATACTCTCTTAGCAATTGAAGTACTACTGCCAAATTATTTTCATGTTCCTCCTTGGTCCCTAAATAAACCAAAATGTCATCCACGAGGACTATAAAAAACTTATCCAAATAAGGACACAATACATTTTTCATAAGGCACATGAAAGTTGTAGGCACATTGGTGAGCCCAAAGGGTATGACCAAAAATTCATAATTTCCATACCTCATCCTAAAGGATGTTTTTTGGTTGTCCTCATCTTTGATATGCACCTGATGATAGCCTAACCTTAGTCAATCTTGGAGAATATTGTTTCTCATCTAAGTTGGTCAAATATATCATCAATTGGTGGTAATGGATATGTGTTCTTGATGGTCACTTTATTTAACTTTATATAATCTATGCATAATCTGAGGGTGTCATCTTTATTCTTCGTGAAAAGGACTTATGCTCCCCATGGGGACACACTTGGCGTTATGTAGTCTTTTTCCAACATTCCTTAAGCTGTAATTTCATCTCAACTAGCACTGACGTACTCATTCTGTATGGTGCAATAGATGTTGGAGTTTCTACTAGCATCAATTTGATGGAGAATTCGACCTCTCTATGATGAGGTATTCCAAGAACTTCCATTGGAAGTAAATTTTTGTAACACTGCAACACAACAATTTATTTTGGCAGTTCACTCTCCCCATCTCCAGCGCTGCTAATGGATTTCTCATTTTTGGAAACATTTACAACAAACAAATGGAAGCCTTTCCTGGTATTTTTGTTATCTTGCATGGTTGTGACCAACCTTACTGATGTATGCCTCCACTTCCTATGCAATATCCTCCTTTATCCATGCTCATCCCGACACTAAATTTCTTTCTCAAAGAAGTAAACCTTAGTTTTATGCACATACAACCAATCCATTCCCAACAACATGTTGTACGCACCCAATGAAAACACGTTGATATTTCCCATTGTTGGCATTCCATTTAATTCAATTGGGAAAGCCTCTACCCAGTATTCGAACTTCTTCTTTGTCCCTGTGGCTAGTTGAACCGACCAGGACTCTTCATGTGGCTTTGAATTCAATTGAGAGTGTTTCAAAAGCTCATGGCTAACATAGATATAATTAGAACCTGGCTAAATCAAAATAGATATGGTTTGATCACAAAACTTACCTTTTATTTCTAATATGGAAACCTAATAATCCACCTGTTGATTTTCTAGGGATGAGTATATTATGGGCATTCCGTGTGCCACATATCCCACTATCTTTGCTTCCCTTACGTTGTACAATTTCAGACCGGTGTGCCTATGTTGTGTGTAGTCCTTCCTCAAGTTATTTTCTCCACAAGTCCAACACTTATATGCACCCTTTCTGTAACTATTGGCTCCTTCTTGAATTGAATGATTTATCCCTTCAACATTGGGCCTTCGTTGACCTTCTTGGGTAGCATGGAATGTAGGTGACCCCTTAGTCACTTTCTACATTTTTTCTAAAATTTGGCATTGCTCTTCGACTTCCATTCAGATTTAAATTATGGTGTGCGCTTGGACGAAGTATAACAATGTTTCTTATTTTTTATGGTGCCACTCATTGTTTGAGTCTCATGGATATCGATTTGATATCTGAATTATATAGGTAACCCATTTATAAACCTTCTAAATTTTTCCTTCTCATCTTTAAGGTACGACACATATCTTAGGAACTCTAAGAACTTGGTGGAATTTTCTTCATTTGGCATTTGCTCCTTTTTGAGCTTGTATATTTCTTTTTCTTTGTTGTCGTAGTAGCTGTCCGATAAATAATTTCTCTGAATATCATTTCAAACTCATTCCAATACAATCCCTCTTATATTATGCCCCTGGAATTCTTGAAATCTTCCCAACATATTTTTTCTTTTCCCTTCAAACTATAGGTGGCTACCTTTTCCTTCATGTTTTTAGAATAATTATGGATTCTAAAAAGCTTCCTCATTCAAATTAGCCAAGCTTATGCATATTTATATTTCCTCATGTATCCATCAAATATGGGTGTTTTTTCTCTCTTAAATTATTCTGGAATATAATCTCTTTCTCCTTTTCTTTGATGATAATGATGATTATGACATTGCCTCCAAGTAGAAGAGCTAGAATGCTTACCAGAATGGTGCTCATGCATGCTTGAGATTCTCTCTAGGGTTCTTATCGGTGCATTTCCTCTCATTGTGTCTTCGCTTTCCCATATGTTCCACTTATTAGGTTTTCTACCATTTGCCCCATTTGGTTTCTCTTCTGATGCAAAATGACTTTGCCTACCTCTATGACTGTCCCTTGACTCATGTTGCCCTTTCCTTTATAAGTTTGAGAGGCTTTGAAGTATAAATGCATTTACCTCATCTTGATTTTCCTGAGACGTTACCAACCTTTCATTATCTACCTTGCAGCTCCTAATATTGGCCTTTAGACTCTGCAAGGTATCCATTAGGTTAGGAGAGTCTTCCCCTCCCCCATGTCCAACTGATATTTCTTCTTTCCCATGCTGCATATGGTAGGAATTGTATCCTACCATCTCGTTGTTCCTTTCTTGGCCGTCAATATTTATGGAATACCACCATTTTTTGTTTTGGGTGACCTTCATCTTATATTATCTTACCTTATGTGTTGTTACACACACACACACATAGATATTAGTTTTAAGCCAAATTCAACATATAACAATTCTGATAAAATTAGAACGATACATAGAAGATTATCATGGTCCCTGCTCAAGGATGACACACACATAATATTTATATAGTTTTCCACCCTCTACCCCTCAATCAACTACTACTGCCAGTGAATCCTTTGTCTCACAACACTCTTCTTCCAAAAGAATGAATGATGCTTATCATCCCCCTTTCAACCATTAAATATAACCAACTGTTCCAAAAATGGAAGGGGATTGGAAAGGGATCCACATGCACACAATCCATGTGTCAACATGCAAACTTTTATTTCTTTGTTTTAAGTTTTACTTAATTCAACCCTTTTTCTTATTTTATTCTTTTTTTACTTTTGTTAACTTTACTTATTGTTACTATTTTATAGTTTATTTATATTTATTTATTTAAAACACCATTTTGTTACTTATTATTATTATTTACTATTCTTATATTTTATTCATTATTTATTATTTTATATTTTATTTATATATTATTATTATTATTATTACGAGGCATGATATTTCCTTTCTTGGTCATCAGGATATATGGCATACCACCCTTTTTTGTTCCGAGTGACCCTCATATTATGTTATATTACCTTATGTGTTGTTACACATACACATAACTATTAATTTTAAGCAAAATTCAACATATAACAATTATCATTACCTTGCCTAATTGTTGGAAATCTATTGATGCAAGGCTAGTGATGAACCCTGGTATTGCAACAAGAATGTTGCAACTCCCAAGACTTTCAACTTAAATTATCAACCTAGGGTTCATACAGACTTAGAGGTGATAATTTTATATGCACAGTCGGTCGCGCTATACTCATTCCACCCTCATTCATTGAATCAAATAAAGGTATGAAAAAAGCACTCCTTCCGCTAGCTAAAAAGAGAATTTGTATGAAAAGACAAAATCCTACCCTAATTGCAAGGAGGTGAACGTTATCCTCAGTGAAAAAATGAAAGTTCCATTCATTATATGTAAATAATAACTATAACAGTAGGAAGGAAAAATATTATACTAGTTGCAGAGATGAACCATGCTATTATACTTGCAAAACA
Organism: Pinus albicaulis; assembly: GCA_034641835.2. Taxonomy (NCBI): domain Eukaryota; kingdom Viridiplantae; phylum Streptophyta; class Pinopsida; order Pinales; family Pinaceae; genus Pinus; species Pinus albicaulis. Next base: position 693,947,076 of record CM076580.1, read on the forward strand.
ATCAAGTCATACTATACTTGCAAAATGTAAATCATTACTCTATTTTCAAATTGCTTTGAAAGAGGAAATTTGATCTACAACACATGAATAGAAAATATGAGAGTGTAAAATTAAAAAACAAGGTCTAATACATTTGAAATGAATAATTTCCATTTATATCACTAAGTGTAAGATGGTTTTAGTTTTAGTAGAAGGATTCTGTTGAGGCCTCAGAATTCCATCGCAACAACATGGGGGAAAACCACCCAGTCTGGACCTTAGAGCAAGTCCTTTTCCATTCGGTGTGGTGGCTCTGACTGGGGATAAAGGAACCAATTTCCCAATAAGGATGATATTGATTGTGTTTTGTTTATATAACATGCAAATAGGAAATGATTTAATCTATCTTATGCATTCATCTAAACTATATATTCTACTATATACCCAGGGTGTTCCTTCCTTTATGCGATCTAAAAATATATCTTCCAACTATTAGTAATGAAGATTATTTAAAATTTGAAAGAGATGAAAATTATGATAAGATAATTCTTTTAAAAAAATAGTTTAATTAAAATAATTTTGAAATGTGTATCACATTTATATGTTTTATTATATATAAGATAAGAAATCATAAAAAAATATCAGTACAGAAGTGCATTTAAAATTCATTTATGATAACAGTTCAAATATATAATGTAGATAAAAATATAACTATCAATCTAAAAATCAAAACTTAATATAACATGTAGAAGTACCATATATACAAGGTTCTACTCATTCAAACTGACAATCGTTTTCTGCTTCTCTTCACTTTCAAGAAATTTAAAGAGTACAATAGTGAAACTTCAGTTAAACAGCTTCAAATGTCAAAAGATAACAAATTTCGTTCCATTAATTCAACAAGGCATTCCAAAACTTATAGAAGTGCATTCTTTGCAAATGTTTTTGACAAATTTCTGGACCCTTATCTAAATTCATGAGAAGGGTTTAAATACTGAACTACAATATGTTTAAAATTAGATTATTGCATAAAATATGGAGCAGGTTTCAAACAACCATCCTCGTAAGGAGTAAACTTAAACTACAATCTAGGAGATAAAATAACAACATGATTATGTGGGTTGATCCTCTTTGCGCATTTGATCATGAAGCTGAAAAATATCCATCATTGGCTTTAGCTAAGCTCGCTGCGTAATTCCTAATCTGCTTTGGCCTTTGAATACTGCATCAGAAAGTACTGGCTCCACTTTATTTTTAGAATCGATTAATGACTGTAGAGTTAGGCACTAATGATAAGGTTTGATTAGAAAATTCCAGCAATTTTCTTAATCAAACTTATTTATATTTTTAATTATTTCCTCCTACATATCTGCACTTTTCTTCCACTGTGCTTCTAATGGTTTGAGTTTTGGGAGCACTTCAACTATGGATTCTTTAATAAGTTCAGCTTTCAACATATTTTCATTAAAATATTCAATAATTTCATTTGTTAACCTTGATTCTTTTGTCGTTTCCTTTTCTGCTTGTCTTAGTTGTATTTCCCAATCCTTGAATAAAATCTCTTTGTGAAATTTATATATCTGAAGTAGGTCAAATTTATTTCTTGAGTCAGATATTTGCCACTAAATGAACTCATTAATATTCTTTTTAACTTTCTCGCATTCAAGTCTCCTGTTGGCCACTTGTTGGATTAAATTTTTTCTTGTATTACAATAAGAGCTGGTGATTGAAGCTTGTTGACAAAAGGTTTCTTGTTGCTACTTTAGCTTTGCGTTCATTTCCAGTGCTTCTTTTATGAACAACCCTACTTAATGTTGGCTTTTCAATTTTCCCATTGCTGCTTCAAGTTGTGTTTATTTTTCTATAATCTGCACCTAGTGTTGAGAATTCATTCTTTCAAAATCATTTTGAAATTGAGACATCTTCATTTCCATCTACTTACTGGAGTTAAAATTTTCCTGTTCTAATAGTCTCTCCAACTCTTGTACTTTGTCTTATTTTTTCTTCAGTAGAATTTGTAACTTTGTGGCTTTGTCAATGGTAGCAGTAGCATATGCTCCTGCGAATTTTGATAACTTAGCCAATTGTTCTGTAGGATCAGCCAAAGGGTATTTCCATAGAACATCTACAGATTCATTCATAATAATTGAAACTATTTCATCCATTATTCTTCTCTTTCTTCTCTTAACAACAACCTTATGACTGGGACTGTAAAAGACATCAAGTGAGGGTATCTCTTCAATCTGTAAAACAATTTTTTCTGTAGGGTATGCCGAAATAATCTCTTGATCATGAACTTCAGGTACCTGCTATAGCGGAATTTCATTTTCCACTAAATTATGAGAATGATCTGGAGTTTGGAAACTTGTGGATTCATCAATATTAGGCTTTGGCGGTGGTGTTTCTAGTGGATTGGAAAACTTCTCCCATTCATTCTTCAAATATTTTGGTTGAGGCTTCTCTGTTTGGTCGAGTGTATTCTGGATATGCTGAAATTCTTAAGAGGATGATCTAGCTCCATTAATCTCTCTACTAAGATAGATTTGAAGAGTGTTTATCATCATATAAGGTTTAGAGAAGGGGATGAGCGGAAGACTGCCTTTAAAACAAACATTGGTTTGTATGAATGGTTAGTGATGCCTTTTGGGCTCACTAATGCACTCAGTACATTCATGAGATTAATGAATGAATTCTTGAAGGAATATGCAGGCAAGTTTGTAATTGTTTATCTTGATGATATTCTAATTTTCAGTTGAAATAAAAAAGAGCATATGGAGCAACTTAAACTGGTTCTAAAAACTTTGCAGAAAGAGAAGCTACTAATAAATTTGAAGAAATGTAGTTTTATGAAGGAAAAACTAGTCTATTTTGGATTTGTAGTTTCTAAATAAGGCTTGAAAATGGATCCGGGAAAAGTACAAGCAATTTTGAATTGGCCAACTCCAAGAAACATATTTGAGGTAAGTAGCTTTCACGGTCTCGCAAGTTTCTATAGAAAATTTATTAGAAGCTTTAGTTAGATTTGTGCACCCATTATTGAAACAATCAAGGAAACTAATCAACCATTCAAGTGGACATAAGTAGCAGACCGAAACTTTAAGTTGCTGAAAATCAAAATTACAGAAAAACCAGTTTTAGCTTTGCCAGATTTTTAAAAAGTTTTCCAAGTTGAAACTGATGCTAGTGGAGTTGTAATTGGAGAAATTTTAAGTCAAGCAAAGAGGCCAATAGCATACTTCAGTGAGAAAATGAATAAATCTAAGAAGAAATACTCATTTTACGACAAATATTTTTATGTTGTTGTGTAAGCCTTAAAAAAATGGAGACATTATTTTTTACCAAAAGAGTTTGTTTTATATTTTGTTAACCATGCATTACAGTTTATAAAAAACCAGCCAAAATTGAACCAGAAACATGCTGAATGGGTAGAATTTTTGTAGAGTTTTACTTTCGTGGTTAAGCATACAAGTGGTAAGTTGAACAAAGTTGTTGATGCTTTGAGCAGAGTGAATTTGATCATGCAAGAATTACAAGTTGGTATTGTATGATTTGAAGAAATGGTTGACATGTATAAAGAAGATGCATAATTTAAGGAAATTTATGCAGCTGTACAAAATCCAGAAGTTAATAATAGAAGCCAATGGTTAGATTATCTTATCCAAGGAGGTTTGCTATTCAAAAGTAATAAACTATGTATTCCAAAATGTTCTATGAGGGAAAACATAATTAAGGAGAAACACAATGGAGGTTTATCTGGACACTTTGGTCAAGACAAGAAATTTTCTTAGGTAAATGATTTTTACTACTGGCCAAAAATGCAAATTGATGTTAATATATTTGTTGAGAAATGCAGGATTTGTCAGTATGTTAAGGGAAGAAGTTAGAATACAGGATTGTATTAGCCATTATCAATACCAAACTAACCATGGGATGCAGTTAGTATGGATTTTGTTTTGGGTTTGCGAAAAAATCAAAAGAGGAAATCACTCCATTTATGTTGTGGTGGATAGGTTTTCTAAAATGGCTCATTTCATTGCATGCAAGAAACCTAGTGGTGCAACACATATTGTTAATCTGTTTTTTTTTAGAAGTTGTAAGGTTACATGGATTGCCTGTGAGTATTGTGTCTGACAGGGATACCATGTTTGTTGGACATTTCTGGAGAACTTTATTGAAGAAACTAGGTACCAAACTTAGTTTCATTTCATCTTATCACCCTCAAACGGATGGACAGACCGAGGTAGTGAATAGAAGCTTGGGAAATATATTGAGGAGATTAATGTATAAAAATCCTAAGTAGTGGGATTCAGCACTTACTCAAGTTGAGTTTTCTTATAATGATACTCCCAATCAAAGTACTAGGATGAGTCTATTCCAAATTATTTTTGGAATGAACCCAAGAGGTGTGTATGAGCTCAGAAATTTAGGAAAACAAGAAATAAGGAGTGCAAAGGCTGAAGAGTTTGTAGAAAAAATGTAGAAACTACAGGAAGATGTCAAAGATAGATTGCAAGAAAGCACTGGAAAATAAAAATTGAGAGTTGATATGAAGAGGAAAGAAAAATAATTCCAAGTAGGTGACCTAGTCATGGTGTACCTGAGAAAAGAAAGGTTTCCTGTTAGGACTTACAACAATTAAAAATGAAGAAGATAGGACCATGTAGAAATTTGAGGAAATTTTCTTCAAATGCATATGAGATTGAATTTCCAGGAGGAATTGGAATATCACCTATCTTTAATGTTGCAGATTTGTACCTATACAAAGGGAAAAAGGAAGAGCTACAAGAAGACTCTATAGAAGAGGAAGACCAAAATTTGGATTGGAAGGAACAGATGCCAAAGATAGAAAAGAAAGAAGTGGAGGCCATTTTGGAGAAAAGAGCAGCAAAGATGTCTAAAGGAAAAACTTACTATCGGTATCTAGTCAAATGGAATGGACACCCTATGGAAGATGCCAGTTAGATGACAACAATAGAGTTACTTTAGTACAGATCCTGAAGCATTGATGGATCAATCTTTTCTTCCCCAGGAGTCTGATGTAGGAGCATCCGGACTTAGCTAGGAATGTCATTGTATGTTCACATGTTGTGGCTAACATGAGGTGGATAATCATTGGCCGTTAATATTTTACTTAATTTTAAATGAGAGAAGTTATTTTGTTTGGGTTTTCTAATTTAATTAGGAAATAAAATAGAAATTAGTTTCTCCCTGCGAGGAGATTGAGCCAAGTAGGATAAGAGCTTAGAAATAGGGTAGCATTTGTTTGTTAGGAGCAGTTCAACAGAAATATATTATAGGCAATAAGGACTGATTCAGATATTATATATATATATATATATATATATATATATATATATATATATATATATATATATATATATATATATATATATATATATATATATGAGATAGGTGTGAGGGAGAGAGCAGAGCGTAAGGAAAAGTGTGACAGTGTGAATTAAGTGTGTGAGAGACGAGAGCAGAAAGAGCATAAACAATTATAATAACTAGTCGATCAAGGGCTTGGCTCTATAAATTTCTTTATTATTAATTTTCAAGTTTTTTGTATTGATTGATCTCTCTGTTCAATTCTGTTGAATTGCATATATATTAAGTTATATATCGGAAATACAATTGGACTGTAGGCGCGACGAGGGTCGTAGATCTGAACCCGACCAACGGGAGAGATCTCACCGCAAGTTGAAAATCATTGCACATCACACAAAAACGGGTTTAAATTTTAACAGTCACAAGTTAATTTTTTTTATTGGCGATGCGAAGTGAGAAGTGGAGAGATAACGAAGGTCATTGGATCCGGAACTAATCCCACAGTGGATATCATAACGGCGGGAAGCGACTTCGCGCTTCGCAAGATTTAGGATATAAGAGTTAAGACATCACAAAGTAAACAAATTTATTTGTGATGCGAAAAGGAGGAGGACACGTGTTGGCTCAGCGCAGTTTCACAATTCGCAAGGATTAAAGTTTAAGTGTTAAATTTAACTACAATTTGTGCGATTTGCGATCGCCGGTGATTGGTCAGGCTTATCGTGGGACCCTCTGGTAAGGAATTCCACACATATGAATTATTTTGGGTTATATGCATTGTTTAAGTTTTGATGTTGATCGTGCCATATGTATGTATGTTTAACGAGCTTCAAAGTTTAAAACAAATCCGCGGAGAGTAATAAGGTTGGGTAGAGTGTAAACTCTAGAGTTTCCGCGCATACTTTGATATTTCTACAACTAGTCTGCATCACTTTTGTTGATCAAAGGCTAGGTAAAATGAGGGTTTTGATCCCCCAAATTACATTCATATCCATTCTAACTAAGCTAATAAAATCCTCTTTTCACATATTTATTTTATACAACTTCAACCGATAACCATTAACAAGCAAGGGGATACCTTACTCATCGATTGTTTTGATTTGGGCATACCCATTCTCATAAAAATTTTCCACTAGATAAAGGCCCAACCACCTTGTCATTATTTTTCCTCTGAAATCCTTGAATATTGAATCATACATAAGGTCCAAATAAACCTCTTCAAAATATCTCTCCCTTATGTGTTTATCATGCTATATATTCATCTATAGTTGGAATACCTTAGCGTGTAAGAGAGCCTGCAATATGAATTCATCTACAGTGAGGTTTAAGTCTAACTGGGTTACTATCCTTGGGTATTATATTCAAATTCAATGGACAACATGGCATTCTTTCCATATACTAATTCAAATGTGGTAAACCCAATGGTAGTCTTTCAAGTGGTATTGTAGGCCCAAGTGGCTTCTATAAGTATGTCTACTAATCCTTTCTACTGCTACTAACAACCTTAGTCAAAATGTTCTCCAAGGCTTTGTTTATGACCTCCACTTTCCCATTTTCCTGAGGGTGATAGGAAATTGATTTCCCTTGCTTGATGTGGTGTTGCTCCATGATGTCTGCGATCAAATTTGATGTGACATGTGTCCCTTGGTTAGTGACCAACTCCCTTGGAAAGACAAACTTGTAAAATATATTCTCCTTAAGGAATTCAACCATTTTATTCTCAGTTGTTTCCTTCACTTCCTCTTCTTCATCCCATTTGGTCAATTAATAAATGAACACAATGATGTACTTATTTTTCCTGGATGTGGAATCAATGGGCCCAATGAAATCCATACCCCACTTCTTAAATGGCTCCAGAGTCACTTGAGATTGCAGGGGCATCTCATCCTCGGGTGTAGCCTTTCCCATCCTCTGGCACTGATCACATATGATGGTGCAACTTCTTGCATCTTGGTGTAGATTAGCCTAGTAGTATCCAACTTTTAAAACTTTGAAGGTTTTCCTCCTAGCAACAAAGTGGTCCCCATAAGGTCCATCATGGCATGTTGAGAGGATTTCAAATACCTTCTCCTCGCTCACACATCTTCTCAAGATATAATCTGGCCCCAACTTGAAGAGATTCCCCCCAATCCACATGAAAGGGGCACTCTTTATAAAAATATTTCTCCTCCCTGGAGGATAGATTAGGAGGGAATCTCCCAGCAACCAAGTAATTTTCTATATCAGCAAACCATGGAGAGAGAACCAAGATGGAAAATAGGTGTTCATATGGAAGTTTATCATCTACCATCTCCTCGTTTTCTGAAGGCAGAGTTAGCCTTGACATAAAATTTTCAAGTACTTGCTCCTTCCCTAGCTTAACAACAATAGTCAGATCAAATTGTTGCCATAATATAAACCATCTAATTATCCTAGCATTGACACTAGGTTTATTCATAAAATACTTAATGGTTTCATGATCAGTGTGAAAAAAAGTTTGATATCAAGTAATATAGTGCCTAAAATTATTCAAAGAGCACACCACAACCGGGAGTTTTTTTTCAATGACTTTATAATTTAGTTTAGCCTTAGAAAGGTTCTTACTAATGAAATAGATAGCATCGAGTAACTTGTATTCCACTTGTCCTAAGATTCCTCCTACAACTCTATGTAATGCATCTCCATGGATATGGAAAGGCAATGCCCAATTGGGACCCCTAAGGATGGGTGCAGTGGTCAACTTCTCCTTTGGTACTTCAAAGGCCTCTTAACATTTATCTGTCCAACATAAGTTTGTGTCTTTAACCAGTTGTCCAAACAAGGGTGAAGCCAACTTACTGAAGTCCTTAATGAACCTCTTATAATAACCAACCAATCCAAGGAAGATTATAAAATCCTTTTTTTTTTTAGGGATATGGACCCTTTTAATGATTGAAACTTTATTGGGGTCAACCTGTATCCCTTCCTTATATATGGAATGACCTAGGACAATCCCTGCATTCATCAAAAATTCACATTTCTTGGGATTTAGTGAAAGATTCATCTCAATGCATTTATTTAAGACCTTACATAGATTAAAAAGAGCTTCCTGGAAATCACATCCACAACGAGTGAAGTCATCCATTTATATCTCAACAATGTCATGAACAAGGTCAACAAAGATACTTAGAGCTTCCCTCTAGAAGGTAGCATGGGAATTATACAACTTGAATGGAAGGAATATGTTGGCAAAGGTACCCCAAGTACATGTGAATGTGTTTTGGTCTTGGTCCTCAGGGTTGATATGTATTTGGCTGTACCCACTAAATCCATCTAGGAAGGAAAAGAATCTCTTTCCTGAAAGGCAATACAGGACTTGGTCAATGAAAGGAAAGGTGAAATGGTCCTTCTTTGTAGCATTGTTAAGCTCTCAATAATCAACATAGATCCTCCACTTTCCATTTTTTATTGGCGACTATGACAAGGAGGGACACCTACTCACTGTCTGAAATAAGGTATATGGATCATGCTTGCAACAAATTTTGAAATTCCACTTTCACAATATCCTTAAGAGATGGATTCATCCTCTTAGGCGATTGGTGCATAGGCCTGCATCCCTCTTTGATGTATATATTATGATTACAAACTGAGGGGTGCACACCTTTCATTTCCTTATAGTCCCAAGTAAATGCATCAAGGTGTTGCCTCAACACAATGCATAATTTATCTTCTTGCTCGGATGAGAGAGAGGGGTTGATATTTAAAGTTCTGGATGAGATAATTTCCACAACCTTGGAATGATTGGGATCAAGGTAAAAAAAACACAGAGCAATCCTTTGTTTTCCCTAAGGTTGTTCCAAGGATTCTCCTACCAATTCATCAACTGACATAACAGCGGTAGGTTGGTTTTGTAAGATATGGTCAATAAAGTCATGGTCATCAATTTTCCTACCTCCTACAAAAATATCTAGTACATATAATGGGTAGAGGGACGTTTGATACAAATATTCTTCTTCTTCTTCATCCTCTATCTAGAACGACAAGTCATGCTCAATATAATGTTGAGAAAGAGGGTATAAATTTTTTTTTTTGATAGATGCCCATTCGTGATGGTCATGTTCCCAACCCTGCAACTAATGTAGGCATCAACAATGAAAAAACAAGGTCTTACTAATATGAGAGGGTAACCATTAAACTTGGTTTTGGGTTGGAGGACAAGGAAATCACTGGGATAATCCTAGGTGTCGATGGATACCATCACATCCTCAATAATTCCTTGAGGGGATACTATGGATCTATTTGCAAGCTGCAGTATTATAGTGGTCTTCCTCAAGGCCATTTGGACGTTGAGATTGAGCATGGTCTCGTTGGTCATAACATTTATTATAGCCCCAAGGTCAAGCAAGGTATTAGGGACTACAATGCTATCAATGAGTATATCCACTAATGGGCTACCTAGATCCAAGTACTTTGGGGAGATCACCCTCCCAAGCATTAGATGAGACAACTGCCTAACAAAATTGATAGTGGAGGTATCTCTTCTTCTTCTCCCATTCCTTTTAAAATAATCTTCCTTTATAAGCTTGTTGTAAATGGGGACATCATTAATGCCTTGGAGAAGGGGTATTTTACATACAAGTTATCCAATTCCCCTAGAAGTTTTGCTTATTTCGAGGTGTGCTATTTAGGTTGGACCAACCTTTTAGGATAAGGAGGTGCATTGGCTTGAGGGGTAATATCTTCCTTCTCTTCTTCGAGTTCTTCAGGTGGAGAAGGTGGGGGATAATTTGGGAGTACATTCCGAAATTGAAGGATGATCTCTTGAATCTCCACGACATAAGCAAGATTGGACAATTCCCCACTATAAACTTTTTGTGCCTGCTTATTGTTCAAGTTCATATTGGGTTTGGTAGGTACTTTAGGTTTCTTGGGTGGGTTGTGGTGAGGGAGTTGTGGTCGAGGTTTAGGGGGAGGCATTAGGGTAGTAGGTTGGGCTTCCTGAGGCCTCCATCCTTGTGAGGGGTTACCCCATTAAGGAGGTTGAGGTGGATATGGCTGGAAATAAGGATTAATATGTTGAGGAGTATATTGAGGAATATAAGACCAAGGAGAGGGCATGGACCATGATGGATGAGTTGAAGGGTACCAAGGCTAGAGAGGTGCATTCTGATTTGGATTATAAAGAGGATAAAGTGCACTTTGCATGCCTTGTTGATATGGCCGAGGGCCTTCAAGCCTCCTTTGGTTGATGAATCATAGTTGTTCCGAACCATTTTCTACCCCTTGGTACAACTTTCAGGTGAAAGAAATTTTCTATTGCATGCTCTTCCTCATAGACAGAGAAAAATTTTATGGTGTTCACTGAGCATTCATTTATAGGATGCCTCTTAGTGCATATAGGACAAAATATAGCTAGTGCCATTTCTGCTCCCTCTTGTTTCCTTTTTATCTACATAGTTTCCATTTGTATGGCAAAGGTATGCAAAATTCCACTCTTGAAATCCCCCAACATGCTCCCTATATCATGTTCGATTGTTGAGATTGAGGTAGAAGAGTTAGCCAGGCCTTGGTTGGCCCTCCCTCTTTTCCTAGAAACCCTAGAATGGTTCTTGAAAATTGTCTTAATGTCATCATAGGTAATATGATAAATATCTCCTCCAGATAACATATTGAGGGTCTCCATTACATCCTCCCTGATCCCACATAGAAGTACTATTTTGAGTGACTCGGGGTCAATGGTACAATTATCCCTCATATAGTTGAGTTGGAATCTCTCCTCATATTCCTCTAAGGATTCATCTAACCCTAAGGTAATCCTAAATATTTCCTCTTTTGTCTCTTTAGACCTACAGTAATCCCTGTACTTCTCATTAAAGGGTTGCTGCATTTGTGCCCAAATACTGATGTTACCTCCAAGTAATCTCATAAACCAATGCAAGGCTTAATCTTTGAGGGTGGATGGAAACAAATTCAACTTCTATTCATCATAGGTATAGTCACATGTCCTACAAACAATAATAAATTCAAACATGAACGTGTCATGTTCCTCATAGGTTAGACCATGGAAGTGTGGAAGGGAAGTAGGGCTGATATTCTTCATCCTGGCCTCCCCATTAGTCTCTCAGATATGAAAGAAATTATTATGTTTATTTTCAGCCATGTCTTATATAGGTGATATAGGCTCTCCCTCTCCTAGAGGTCTTTCAAGTTGCTCACCCAAATAATTATCTCACTCCCCTGTGGTTAGAGAGGGAAGTTCACAGTTACCAAAGAATAAGGATGGTTGGTTGCTTGAAAGCGTGAGGGTTTTTGGTAGGAATTTCCCTTCATTATAATTGCTCCTACAAGTCATGAAAGAAATATCTCTGTTTGTTTGAATTTTCTCTCTTTTTTTTTAAGTTTTCAAATCAATAATACTAATGAGAAATAGAAATAAAAAAAAACAACTTATCAGTAGAAACAATAGCTACATGGACACCTCTGCGACGACAATGCCAAAAAGTGATGAGCCCTGGTATTACTACAATAATGTTGCAAATCCCAAGACTTTAAACTTAAATTATCAACCTATGTTTCATACAAACTTAGAGGTGGCAATGCTATATGAAAAGTAGATAAATCTCTAATCATGTCACCCTTAGTCATTGAATCATATCAAGGTACGCAAATACCACTTCTTCGACTATATACAAATAAAATTTGTATGAAAATACAAAAGCCTACCTTAATTGCAAGGAGGTGAACATTATCCTAAGTGCATAAATTAAAGTGCCATTCATTAGATGTAAATGCTAAATATAGCTGCAGGAAGGAAAAACACTATACTAGTTACAAAAATGAACCATGCTATTCTACTTGCAAAACAATCAAGTCACACTCTACTTGAAGAATGTAAATCATTACTCTATTTGCAAATTTCTTTGAAAGAGGAAATTTGATCTACTACACATGACCTGAAAATTTGAGAGTGTAACCTCAAAAATGAGGTCTAATCTATTTGCAATGAATAATTTGCCTTTATATCAATGAATATAATATGGTTTTAGATTTAGTAGCAGAATCCTTACTCATTTCATAAAAGAACACTCATTGTGATTCAAATGTGGAAATTTTCCTCCTAATTCTAATTGTTGTCTTGTACTTGCAGTGAAGGAAGGATGGGTCTAGAGTAGTCCTTGGGTCTCCCCAATCATGGATTCAAAGCCTGAAGGTAATTATTCAATCATTAAATGAAAAAAGTAATACCTTAAAGCAAATATGGACAACTTTAGGCCGTGCTACAAGACTTCTATAGGATGCTACATACTCACCGTGTCCTTTAATGACCCTGGAAAGATGATCTCAATGGCAGAATTTGAGAGAAGTATGAGGTGTCCAGGAGGAGGATGGTAATGACAAAGTGGATATAGGATGAGTGTGCCAATACCTACAAGTCACTAGTAGTACCTGCATACTAACAATCAACCTCTTTTACTCTTGGGAAGAAAATACATCTAACGATCAAACCGCAACAAAATAAATCAATGTGGAAAGGATGAGTTGAATTTTATTTCATCGAGAGCTATACTATCCTACAACATGCATATAATCCATTTGGAAAGACATCGTATTAACTCCTAGGGTGAATAAACAAAGTATGCAATACAATTACAAAGAAAAGCCTAACAACTTTCAAAGAATCACAAACACATATTTTTGGCTTGTTGTTGTGGACTCTTCAACCACACTTCCCATAAGAGAGGTGGTGATCAGGCCTGCAACCTCAATTTTTGAAATTTAACTTCTACCTAAAAAAGGAAAGAATACAAAAAATTAAGCAAGGACAACATAAAAATACATGAGAGGGACTAAGCCTCTAGGCTGGGCCCTAACCCAAGGGTTTTAACCCTCCAAAGTTAACTCAAATGTCGACTAACAATGAACCTTTCATTAATAGAAAATGGAGTTCAAATACATTATCTCAAAATGGAAATAATAGTCTCAAGGATTGGTCCTCAATATATCTTCTTAACACTAAATTTTTAATCCTAATGATCCCTTAGGCCTATTAATTTATACAAAAGATGACCGAGGCATAACTCCCTTGAGAGGAGGATTGCTTCCCTCCAAATCTCAAAATTAGTGGATCTAGTTCCCTTAGATCCTATCATGCTCTTGAATTCATCGGATTTTAGTGGAGTTTTAGCTGTAGGTGAGTGAAGATGAGTGATTCTAGGGATCACTTCGAGTCAAAGGAGAGAAAATGTAGGGGACAAGCCTCCTACACTTCCTCTAGCTGCCTCCAACGTACCTCTACATCATAAATGTATTAGACAATGCTCTGTTTCTTGCACATAAGCCACATTAGGACACAGAGTATGATAAGCACCCTTTAATCTTCCCCTAAGCACATTATAGCAAAAAATGTAATTAATGTGAAGAAATAAAGAATTTATGGGTTGGAGGATAGTAATATGGGCCTCAAAATATAACCATTGATTGGACCCATCAACTAGTTGAACAACATGTCACAAATTGGCACATCAATAATAATGAATTCATATTATTGATTAGTACCATGCTAATTACTCAAATAAAAAAGTAAGCACAACACTCATACATGCACGAAATCCACTGCATACTAAATTTTAACACCTAAACATTTGTTTAGTTAATCTTCTAAAAATCAATATGAGCTCCCTAGTAGGAACCCCTACCGATACTTGCCCATGATAGAACCCATCTAGTCCAAGTGTTGAACTTGGAGGCTCTAATACCACTATGTAACCTACCCAATCCTAATCCTCATCAAAGCGCATGTTAGAAGGACGATAGTTACTATCCTGATCCATGATCCAAGGTGTCGTTATGGAAATGGGGTCTACAAATTTTGATCTTCACAACTAACTTAAAAACCTCAGCTAGACATCATCGCGAAATTCGTCTCATGAGGACAAATCCAAAAATATAAAATTTTATCAATCTAACCTCTGGATCAAAATATGTGACCATTGAATTTCTGCAAATCAGGGAGTGCTACACCATCCTTTTGACCACGTTCCTATACCCACCTAGTTAATTTCCCAACACCACTTAACATTTATTTGTCGACTGCCGACCCATTCATGGTTTGGGTTCCATGCCCCAAGATATATATATAATAAACACACCAGTTTACGGGCGATAACTGTCGTCACTTTTCCTGTCTCTCTAACTCGTTACCCTAGCTCCTCTCCCTTTGCATTTTTTCAAGCTAATTCAGGGCTAATCCTCTAGGCTGACCTGTCTGTGGGCCCACCTAGCTCCAAGAGTAGCTTTTCGGGCTTGCATGTATGCCACTATAACCTGAGCTTATGTGACCCCGTTGATCTTATGCATTCTCCTCTTCATACTTCCAAGGAATATCCTCTATAATTAGGTATAATTTGGGGCCAAACCTATTAGAACACACTTATTTTTGGTTGGTTCTTCACCAGTGTCAAGCTTACGACTTTTTCAACTCAATCTAGCCCTTGTTGGCCCGACTCTTCTCTCTGTGTCAATTTCAGTGGGCTTATGGGATGTGATCTCTCCAATATTTAGTCATCCCACACTCTTTCTCAACCATTTATAGCCTTCCCCACTTTATATTGGCTACTCATTATGATTTCATTTCAATGATTCAAGTTGTGCAGTCTTACAACTAGAAATTTGGCCTTGAAACCATCCCTTACTTAGCATGCTAACTCCCACCATGAATGTGGATAAGGCTCAAAGGCTAAGGAAACAAGATAAGGCTCCTAACATTTCCATTTGCGAAGGGAATTTAAAAATGGCTTAGCCACAATGGCTCTAAGAAAAACAAGGGAAATGCATGTCTTTCAGGCTACACCAACCCATCTTAAGGGATATCAACTTGGCTCAGGTGTGGTGGTTATGTAATTTCCTGAACTCATTAAAATAGCCTCTCAAAGGTATACTGTCTCTTTAAATCTTGATGATTTGTGGGAAACAAGTGATATTTCTACAACAATCTACAGATCTCTTTGGAGGACAATAAACATAATTAAACTTATAAAGGAAACCATAAGGTATTCGGTATCCAAGAAGGTAATAATAAGGAGATCTACATTCCATAGATAAACAGGAAGTCTCCTACCTAGTTTGATTTACAAACATAAAATATATTTTTGATATTAATATTAACATCATTATAGGCCTATGGTCATCACGTTTAGAGCGGTCCAATTTTAGGCATAACTCGCACAACTAGCCATCATGTAAGCATTGATATAGGCCCGAAGCCAACACAGTTAAATAGACAATTCTTATTCCACATAAAGTGGTGCAAATAAATGTGTGTCGTACCAACACAGATGGTTTAATATGTGTTTTTCTTGCACAAAAACATTAACACAACAAGACAACAACAAGGTACACATTTATCAGAGTTTAACCATTCCAAACACAAAGAACCATGAGTCATTACTACAGTGAGTACAACACTAATTTAACAGTTCCATGTGAACTTATTAACCAAGAATTCATTTACAAAAACTTATCTAAAAACAATACTATAAATAGCAACTGAAATCGGGACCACAACTCTCCACATGAACGTAGATAGTTACGACCATGTCTTACTTGTAGCTGTCACCCCCGAGCTAGATTCCAAAGCTTGATGTGGGGTGCATCTAATTATTTTCATTCAACTAAAACATGTTAAACATGATGTCACAAGGCCCTCACAACTGTCATCCACCAACTAAGCTCCTTATAGCTCATATAGTTCTGGAAGAAACACAATCATGCCAATATTTTACTATGCAGAGATTTCCATCTCACTTTAAGGAGAAGATATCCACTATTAGGAAGGTTCACCAATGGTCAAGTTTCCTATGGGTGACAAATCACTTTTTAGGTGGTTCCACAATGAGTCAAGCACTAGAGCTTCATCACCAAGGAACTCATATTGGTTCAATAGAGCTCACAGGAACTTATGTGATTCTCCTTGTTCGACAGGTTCAGAGACCCCAAGCTTCTAGCAGATCATTTTTCCTTAGAGGTAAGCCTTGCTCTCTAAAAATGATTACCATCTATCCTCCTTCTGAGGTTTTGAAAACTAGATACCACTCTTTTTAGGTTTCTATTCAATGTTAGGATTTATTTTCCCTTTCAACTCTCTCTGTGTTTTTAACACAACAAGCCCATACATTGTGTTCTCTGCTAATGTTCCCTTCTGCTTCACTCTTTGTCCACATGTCTAGGATGAGCCCACCAATAACATGTTTGCAATGTTCCAAACTAGAAAATACAATTAATATTAAAACATGCACTAAATTTCAGCCAAGAATTTTCACACATGCAAGAACAAATTTATACAAATAGAAATAGGTCAGAGAGACATAGAATAAAAACTATAAAACTAAGCCATTTTATTGATTTTAAAGCTGGAACTAAATACAATGGACTAAATACATAGGACCTGGGATTTCTACTACAAGCATGCAATACCTAGGTAAGAATTTAAGTGAAATCTCCAACTGAAATGGCTCAATCTATCCAAATGCACTGCCCAAAAACTGTTATTGTTTTTACTGCTGCTGTTGGATGTAAACCGTGAATGAACCCTCAAAATTGCTCCAAAATATCTAATAAATTAGAGAGAGGCTCCTCACAACCCAACCAATAAAATCCAAAATGATTTTGATCTAATTCCATCTGACCTGGAATGGCCAAAATAGTGCAAAAATCTCATCTAAACCAACAATTTTTCCTACAATAAGAATGAGGATTTCGCACCTGAATATTGCCTGGAAAATAATGAAATTTTAACCACAAAATCCTCTCATAAAACCCATAAAATTATTAAGCTAAATCTACCATTCAATAAAACCCAAAAATAAACGTGTGGCCCTTCATAGTCTTCTAGTGAGCTACATAAATCGAACTGCTGCATGAATGCATAATTTCCCCAAAGGGAAACTCCTCCAAATCCTAGAAAATTCATTCCTCAAACTATCGACCAAAAGCAGCTCCTATACCTGGAAAAACATTCTTTCTCAACCCTTGTGCAGGGAGAAACCAGTAAACCCTAGCGCAACCCAAAAAAGATAAATTTCAGCCCACATATAATGTTGATCACTACCTTGCAAATTCTCTACAAAATCACTAGCATCAATAGGGAAAATCAACTGAAAAATAGCCAGAACTCCAACTTACAATAGTTGATCGCCTAATGCGCAACTTGAACTGCTTTTGTACCCAAGGAATGGAAAAAATTGTGAATACCTACAATAAATCTTCGTGGAAATTTTGAATTGGACTCCTCAAATTACCTCACTAGGGATACTCTCAAATTTCTCCGAATGAGGGTGGAATTTTTGTTAGAAATTCCTTTTTCTAAACAACACTAGTTGTCTTGGATAAGCAGCTCAAGTAAACTCTCCAATTTTGAAATGAAATGCTAAATAGAATCATCAAAATGAGGCTTTAGCCTTCCTTTTATGGTTGCATTCCCTCCCTCATACCATCGTTTGATTTCTCTTATACCATACTATAATACGATGGTTCGATGTTCAAATTCCCTTCGGTAACCTCTAAAACTTATCTTCACTTTATTTTTCTTCTTTTCCTAAATCCTAACCTTTTCCTTCTCTTCAAAAATTATTTAACACCTCCACAACTTATTTTTCCTAAGTTTTGTTTATCTAATATTATATTAATGACCAAAATTACCAAAATTGAGAATTACCTTGACAAAATTTTTAATTGGGGACATAACAATGTCCCTTGTTTCCTCTTCATGAGTTGCGCAACAACCCATCACTTGATAGTGCAATCCATGCTGCTCTTAATTTTTCTACCCTTTTCTTTGCTTGTGGTTGGGCTAAAGGACACTTGATCTAGTCCTTCCATTTCAACTAGATTCAATGCACAGTCAACACATTAATTTATTTTCCACCCTCCAGGTTTGTCATTGAAGAAAAACCATTTCCTTAAGAAACCACCTTCATCAAGAAATGTAATCTGTGTCCCTTTCTGAGCTTTTTAGAATAGTTAAAATTATTTACAAGAGGGACAAATGTCAACAAGAAGATATCACATAATAAAAATAATAATATAAAAATGATTACTAATTATAAAAAATTATAACTCATTAAATAATTTTATATTACATGAAAGAGTTATATATATATATATATATATATATATATATATATATATATATATATATATATATATATATATATATATATATATATATATATATATATATATATATATATATATACATAAGCTTTTCCTTTCACCATTGCATCTAAAACAAGATTGAAAAATTTATATTTTTAGGTTAAGTTTCCATATAATGAATACATTCATAGTGTTTATATTAAATAATATGAAATACATATCTGCAATAAATGAAATGTTCAAAGTAATTTACTAATTCAATACTTCCTTTAAAATAATAAAATAAATAAATAAATAAGGGGAGGAAGGAGCAGGATGGATCTTTTGTCTTGATGAAGCAAGGGAGACTAAATTTGCCTCAGGCATTAGGGAGGAAACCAATAAGCGGGTTGAATATATCGCATTATTGCAAGGATTGGACTTGACATATACCATAGGCATACACCATTTGTTGATATTTGGAGATTCAATTATTGTAATAAACCAGGTGAGCTAAATCGTAGGCAATCCCATGTTAAGTTTGAACCCAAATTTGCATAGAATAAAACTTCTTTAGGCCAAAATTGAGAAGTTTGAGCTTTTTCACATAAAGAAAAATCTCAATACAAAAGAAAATACCTTGTCTATGTTGAAATTTTAAACAAGAAACATTGAAAATGGCACTAAGAAATGGTACCATATGAGGCTTCTAATTTAATTTTCCCTTAATTAAATTGGAAGAGAAATTGTAATTTCATCTCATGAAAACTTGTATTAGTTAACTGAGTCAAGAATACTTAGTTAGCTTATGAAATTCGAGTTAGAGGTCTAAGAGGATGCATGCAAAGGGATTTTCTATTTTTAGGGGGTCCAGATATAATTATTTGTGAGTTGTAATTAGTTAACTCAAGAAATTGAGTTAAAATCAGTTTAACTAGTTCTAACTAAGAAATGAGCTAGTGAGAGGTCTAGTGAATTAAATATGATTTAATTCACAAGTAGTGATCCATAAGTTAACTGATAATTCACTATAAATAGTTGTTGCATGTCATTTTAAGGAAGGCCCAGTTGATATTGAGGTTAAAGGGAAGAGATCTATTAGTTGTGCTATTAGAAAATTGTACAGGTCATCATGCATGAGGTCACCGGTAAGTAATTGAAGGATTGCACAATCATTGATTGGTATTTTCATAATTAATAGGGGCTCAATTAGCCCAAGAATGTGTAAGCAAGGTAGGCCAGGTAGAGGCAAGAAAAATATTAAATACTTGACCAATTTTTCTTAGATTGCAAGCTTGATTCGAGCAAGATTAGAGTAAGACAGTCAATAGAGTGAAGAGGTTTCTCAGTGTGAGGAATAGCATTATGTTGTTTCATGATCTTGACCATATTAAATATAGAGATATAGGGGTTTTGAGCAGTTTCTTTCCCCATATACATCTTGTGTTGTGTGATTGATTGTCTCTTTCTCTTTCATGTTATGTCATTATGAGATCATGTTTTGTATCCACAAATAGTAGAAGGATTAAGTATCTTGTTTTAGTACACTATAAGAGCATATTGAATCCTGTTGGTAGATTTTCTATATCATATCAGAGTGCCAAGAATCAAAATTGAAGAGAAGAACATATTTTGTCTTGAAAAAGTTTGAATTTGCAGATTTATTCTTCAGGATTCATCAGTAGATCAAGATGTCTTTCAATGGTTTGAGACTCGAATATGCTCTTGAGGGAAATTATAATTACATATAATTGAAGGACATGATGGAGGAAGTTGGAGGAAAAAAGGTTGAAGTAATTCATAGATACTGATATTCCCAAGCTCGTAGCAACAAATTCTCAAAATATTGATGCATGGCAGAAGAAGGTAACAAAGGTGAGAGGGATATTATTAGAGGGAGTTTGAGATAATATTGTATCGAGTCTCTATGGGAAGGTGACTCCATATGATATGTGGAAGGCCTTGAAAAATATGTTTCAAAATATCAATAACCACAGGAATTTGGCACTGAAGGACAAGCTCAGAAAGATCAAGATGGAGGAGAGCGACACAATCTAGAAATACTTGCAGAAGTTCACTCAGTGTCGAGATGAGTTTGGAAGTGTTGGGGTGACTATTTATCATGATGATTTGGTGAGCCTATCACTTCTAGGCCTTCCCAAGAGCTGGCATAGTTACCATGGTACAAATAAGCTACAAAATTAGGAGTGTTTGTGGTCTGAATTGGTTATGGAAGAGATAAGGCAGAGCACCAGAGACGGGACCTCTGGAAAAGACAAAGAATAAGATTTTGAATTGGTGGGAAAAGAAAGTAATTCAAGGGAAAGAAGTGCCAAGGTGAAGAGGGAAAGAGAGACCTGTCCAATATCAGGTGTTTTCACTGTCACAAGCATGTGCACTATGCCTCAAATTGTCCACAAAAGAAGGCAAGCAAGGAGGAGCCTATAGTTGCAGTGGGTAAAGCACTAGCTTCACAGTTAGAGCTTGATTTTACTCTCATTGCATGCATGGCCAACACTGTAATGGGATTCCTATGGCATCTAGACATCAGTGCCTCATTCCATGTGACAGGGAATATAGATCTCTTTAGTGACATGGAGGAGAAGGACTTCTAGCAGAACATGAGTTTGGAGAAGACAGGAGGTATAGTGAAACCGACATAGGTACAATTATGTTTCAGAGGGAGTATGTCTCCCCTCTCAGACTCACAAATGTTTTGTATGTTCCAAGACTAAAGAAAAATATTATCTCTGTAAAGGTATTGGAAGACCATGGTTATGATATCATATTTAGAAAAGGAAAGGTGTTCCTTAGACACATCGCCACGGGATGAATGAAATAGATCAGTACAAGAGTCAAGAACCTGTATGCTCTCAAGGTCATGGATGCATGCAAAGCTTTTAGGAGCAAAGAAGAGGCTAGTGACTTGGTGGTTGAGAGGGTGCACAAATACATCTCAACATGCAGCCTGAAAAGCAGTCTCAGAAAATTTTGGAGCAGCCACAATTGGAGAATCATAGAGGAGACCAAGTGGAGGCATCCACTCAAGTTGAGACCTCCAGTAGGGGGAATTTTGAGCCGGATGGGGAGAGGGAGAACATGCAGCCATACCTCCAGGTAAGAGGTGGGGAAATGTGAAGAAATAGTCCCAAGAGAAGAAATTTGGGCAAGGTCCATTGAGATGGCATGTCTCATGGATCAATGTTGGCTACGAGGAGCTCACAGTACATAGTAGCAAGAAGGATCATTAGGATTGATGTAGTCAAATGTCAAGAAGACATAAATCAAAGTGACATATGTCATATACTGGAGCGTAGACCAGATTTTTTAGCAGTGCAGAGTGCACAGATGTAGAGTTAGCAACAACGCAGAGTTTCTAGTAGAAAGTGAAATAATTGATAACATTCAGAGACTATGATGATAGATGCATCATAATGATTCAGTTTTGGAGGCTATTCAATTTCAGGAGTTGCAGGAGAAAACAACACTAGATAAGTGTTGCACGCAGAACATTTCAAAGGTACCATATCGGGATAGAGTGAATTCCTTTATTGTTTATAGGGAGTGTTGAAAATGACAACAAGAAACATTTCTTTTAGAAATGACACCCAGAAATGGTACCATATTAGGATTCTGATTTAATTTTCGCTTAATTAAATTGGAAAATAAATTGTAATTTCATCTCATGACAACTTGTAATATTTAAGTGAGTCAGGAAGACTTATTTAGCTTATGAAATTCGATTTAGAGGTCTAAGAGGATGCATGAAAAAGGATTTTATTTTTTTTGGGGGTCCAAATATAGTTATTTGTGAGTTGTAATTAGCTAACTCAAGAAATTGAGTTAAAATTAGTTTAACTAGTTCTAACTAAGAGATGAGCTAGTGAGATGTCCAGTGAATTAAATATGATTTAATTCACAAGTAGTGATCAATCAATTAACTAATAATTCGCTATAAATAATTGTTTCATGCCAGTTGTAAGGAAGGCCAAGTTGAGATTGAGATTAAAGGGAAGAGATCTATCAGTCGCACTATTAGAAAATTGTGCAAGTCATGCATGAGGTCATCGGGAAGACCTTGAAGGATTGTGAAATAATTAATTGGTATTTTCCTATTTAATATGGGATCAATTAGCCCAAGAATGTGCAAGAAATGAAGTCCAGGCAGAGGCAAGAAAAAGGTTAAATACTTGACCGATTTTTCTTAGATTGCAAGACAAATTTGAGCAAGATTGGAGTGAGACAGTCAGTAGAGTGCAGAGGTTTCTCAGTTTGAGGAATAACATTGTATTGTTTCATGATCTTGACCATATTGAATATAGAGATAGAGGGGTTTTGAGCAGTTTCTTTCCCCATATACATCTTGTGTTGTGTGATTTATTATCTCTTTCCCTTTCATGTTATGTGATTTTGCGATCGTGTTTTGTTTCCGCAAATTGTAGAAGGATTCAATATCTTGTTTTAGTACATTATAATATTGGATTTAATCTCGTTGATAGATTTTCTACTGTCTAACCAAGGAGTGTTATTAAAACAGGGCCAGTTGAGAATAGATTATGGGGTTCTAGAAAATAAATTAATTCCATGATCGAAAAACCTAAATATAATGGTATTAAAGTAAAAATCATATAATAACCTTGAAAGTGGAGGAAGAGGCATTTAATCCGAATGGACGGTGTAATCATCTCCTTGGTGAATTCATTACATAAATAACTCATGTAGTGGAGGACAGTGATCATTGTTAGAGGATGAAACAGCGTCTGCATATGTCAACACATTTGTCATGCAACATTGGAAACCCGACAGGTGGAGGTAGGCGTATACAACTATGGAAAAAGTTAAGAAAAGCGATATAAATGTTACCCTGGAAATATGCATAGGTTCTCCTCGGTCATCTCATGCTGTGATGGAAAAAATCCTTTGAACAATGTAAATGGATTTAAATATCTTCTCACAGGCTGGGGATTGTCACAACATTAAAGGAGCAATCACATTTCATAAACAGATGTATGTGAATAATGGAAAATATAAAGAGTAGAACAACATTTTGGTGACATCAAATTATGAGACATGTGGCATATACTCTCGAAGATCAAGAATTTAAATGCACAGGGTGATCATAATGGCTAACAATGATACTCACAAGGTTGCAAATGGAATGGAAAATGAGCAAGAAGGTGCACTAGATTATGAAGAAAATATTTCAATCCGACTAGAGAGAATTATCTTGGAGGAGATGTGGGAGCACAACGTACTAAGAAGTCAAAAACTTGGACTTCTGGAATCCAAAATTTATATGCTACAGTTTGTAGTTGGCAGACTAACATTCAAAGTGTAGGAAATGGCTACGGTATCTAATTTTTCATACATAGAGGAGCATGTTAATGCACAAGATGTAACAAACACTTCCCACATCTACCCAAGCAACTATCCATTCGGGGTAAATATGCGACGGGGTAAATATGCGATGAGAGGCTACTATAATGAGATTCAACCTCCTAGATGACCTTAAGGAAGTGGAATAAATGGAAACATAACATACAGACCTTGTACATCATCAATAACACCCCCAGGATCTAACCCAACCTTTCAAGCCTCTTACCCTTAGGTCACACTGACATTTTGAACTCTTTGAGCCATATCCGCAAGCACAACCCTGCATTCCAGTGGCCAAGAGGGCATAACACTGCATGCCAGTGGCCAGGGCCCCAAATACTTAGTTATGTGCTTGCGACTCTGGGATTTGAGCCACATTTTCAGGCCTAGAACCCAAGTCACTTCCCAAAACTTCATGAAAACTTAGGGGATGATAAATAACATTGAAATAATGATACAAAAGCAATCAAATCAACAAGAACTCTTATGGACCCCTCCTAGCCATGACAAGAATTTTGTAAAACATGTCACAAACATTGAATCTACAGGTGTAAACAACAGATTTAAACATAGGGGTCTCATACGTATCTGAGAATCACTAAGAACCATTGCTCCCTTAAATAATTAGCTACAATACAATATATTTTACCATAGATACATTGTGCATTCATTTACAAGTAAAAACATGGATAGAGCCATACATCATCATTGATAAAATACATGCCTATAACCAACATAATATAAACATAAACACAATGGATACAACAACAAAAACTAAATCCACATAGAAACCAGTAAATTTTCATACCAAATACCAAAGGAATGAGATATTCATTACTAAATGTAAAAACCAACAGGAGATGGGACTTCCACATTCCACTCGACCATAGATTGGTTGAGCCAAATATCTCTTCAACCAATCACCCTCGTGCCATATTCCAAGCATGAATGTGGCACTCAAACCAAAAGAACCAACCAGGGCATCTCGACGATAAACCACCTCACCCTCATCAATCATAAATTAGGCTTTACCATGAGCTACACCCAATCACTAGGCCAACAAAATCATGGATATCACCAGATACTCTCCGCCTAAAGTGTGAGGAATTTTCCCATCTCCTAGTCTCCCAGTCTTTACCGTAGCTCACAGTCCAAATCAGGGGTCACTAGACACTAAACCAAGACATACTCTCTAGTATTTACCGTATATCCCAAACCTAGTATTCCTAGGCTTGAATGTAGATCAAACCACCTCTCAGGATTTACCGAAATCCAAACACATATTACTAGGCCCTAAATCGATGCAACACCTGAACCAGTTCCATAATCATTTGTAGATCCACCTTAGTAAGCTTTGAATCCATCCGAAAATCCAGCTAAACAAAACATGAGAACTCCACAACACCATGGCTATCCGGAAATGGAAAGGCTAAGCTTAATACACTGTCACACCTGCAAATAATCCTGTTATAACTTGTTGGGTATGCGTTATATTTTTTCCATGACTAGTCACACATGGGGGGGGCGATAGCCCCCCCTGTACGTTGTGTCGGGCACAACAGGGGGGTTATAGGGGGGGGCGGTAGCCCCCCTTGTTCAAGGTCTGGGGCAACGCCCCAGTAAATTTTTTTTTTGGACCTTATTTTTCGGTGGGCAGACCCACCCATGGTTTTGTGCATGGGTTTGCACATGGTTTTGGGGCATGATGGTTTTCGGCCCCTAGTATTTTGTAGATCTGGTCAAGGGAACTACGGTTATGTTCTAATCCAGGGTTAATGGATTGGGGTTTATGTATGCTTTGGCATGTATATATATGTGTTGTAACACTAAAAGGAATATAATGAAAAATCAAGCTGGTCATCCCAATTTGGGATCCAAGGGAAAATCTCTGTGTTTATCTATTTTATGTTTTATGCTCTTGCTATTGTTTATTTGTTGTTTTAAAGATTTGTTCGTAGATAATTTATGTACATGATTAAAACCTACATTTGGTATTAGAGCTATTTTGGCTTCAAGGGGATGCATTTGCTGCTGAGGGGTTTTTTGCTCGGCCCTGAGGTAGACCCTGTTCAGTGGGAGATCTGCGGGATCGATTCTTGTGGTGAAAGAATATGGCGAGCAGTGGAAATATAGAGATTGAGAAATTTAATGGTCAAAGTTTTGAGTTGTGGAAGCTCAAGATGGAGGATCTGCTGGTGGATAAAGACCAGTGGATTGTGGTAGATCCAGGTACTAAACCAATGGCAATGTCAGATGAAGACTAAAATAAGTTGGATCGGAAGGCGAAGAGCACAATATGGTTGTGTGTCTCAGATTCGATATTGCTGAATGTATTTGGGGAAGCTACGGTGAAGAATTTGTGGGAAAAACTTGGGACTTTGTACCAATCTAAGTCTCTGGTGAATAAATTGTTCCTACGAAAAAAGTTGTATAACCTAAGGATGAAGGATGGAGATTCGGTGACAGAGCATCTGAATCCCTTCAATACTGTGGTAAGTCAGCGATCATCTATTGATATTAAAATCTCAAATGAAGATAAGTGCATCAATTTTTTGTGTTCTTTATTAGACTCATGGGACAGTCTGGTAATTGTAATAGGTAGTGATACAACTACCTTGAATTTTGATGACATTGTCTCGGCCTTGCTGTCGGGTGAAATGAGATGGAGAAATATGGAGGGTCATAATGGAGATGCCTTGTTTGTATGGGGAAGGTCCCAGAACAAAAACAAGAATAAGGTTTCGAGTGGAAGATCTAAATCTAGAGGGAGATCTAAATCTCCTGGAAAGTTTGTAAAGGTAGGCTAGAAATGCGGAAAGGAAGGGCACTACAAAAAGGACTGTAGATATAAAGCTCCTGAGAAAGGAAAGGGATCTGATGATGCTCCTTCTGCAGAGGAAAAAACCACCTCGAATGAAGGTGGGGATGTGTATTTGGCTTCTTCTTCAAATACACATGTAGATCATGAGTCATGGTTGATTGACTCGGGTGCATCCTTTCACTTCACTCCCTATAGGGAGTGGTTCAACGAGTATGAGAAATATGATGGTGGTGATGTCTTCTTAGGTGATGATAGGAAGGCCAAAATCGTCAGACGTGGAAAATTCAAGCTGAAGCTACAAGGTGGAAGGATTAGAACACTTCCTGGTGTTCTGCACATTCCTGCATTAGCCAGAAATCTGATTTCTGTAAGCAAGATGGATGATGCAGGTGTAAAAAGAGTGTTCGAGAAAGATACCTATAAGATGGTTCAGGGAGCACTGGTATCAATGCGGGGAGTTCGGATTGGAACTCTGTACAAGATTCAGGGAAACACTATTATTGATGGGTGCAATAGTTCTATGGTTCACGAACGTGGAGCGGAAATCCTAGCGGTCTCTGGAGAAAAGACCATGCTATGGCATCAAAGGCTTGGAAATATTGGAGAGATTGGCCTTCGGATACTGCATGGAAATGGTATGGTAGAAGGTATGTATAATAGATCTCTGGATTTTGATTTCTGTGAACATTGTGTGTATGGGAAGCAAAATCGGGTGAGTTTTCCTTCTGGTGCTAAGAGGGCGAACAAGATATTAGGAGCTTGTACGTGATGTGTTTGGACCTCGTGTCGGTTCCATCACTGCAAGTCTGTGTACTATGTTTCATTCACATAGATGACTCAAGGAATCAACAAGGAGATATTTCTGCAGAAATCTATCTGATAGATTAGCATTTAATGTTCATGGAAATTTCGACAGAAGAAGATATATGCACAAAACATGGTGGAGTCATGTATAATTTAGTCTTGAAGAAGGTGGAGAGAATGGCATACATCATACTCCATACGTGCATCTAAAGCAAAAACATAGTTGTAGAAAGAATATAGAACACAACGGAAAGTGTAGTGTATGTCACATGGTACTGTAATAGACTGGAATTTGGTGAGAAAGGAACACAAGTTACTTGGTTAACATATCACCTTCATCAGTGTTGGAGGATAAGACTCCACATGAGTTATGGACTGGTAAGAAACCCTCTCTTTCACATCTGAGGGTATTTGGATGTGATGCATATGTACATGTTCCAAAGGATAAAAAGACCAAGTTGGATAATAAATCTGAAAGGTGCATCTTTATTGGGTATAAGGATGGTTTAAAGGGTTACAAGCTTTGGAACCCGGAAACAAGGAAGGTAGTGTACATCCGAGATGTGGTGTTTAGAGAGGTGAAAGATGTTTTTAAACATGAATTCCTACCAAAGGAACCTGAGAAGATAGAGTTTGAGCTAAAGGAGGATGAATCAGACTCTACAACAGAAGAAGACTCAGAAGATGAAGAGCCACAAACTCCAGCTTTGAGAAGATCAGTTCGGGAAAGAAGGCAACCAGAAAGGTATAGTCCATATGCTTTCTGTTCAGGTTTTTCCTTAACTATAACTGATGATGAACCCAGAACTGTCAGGGAGGCAGTAGATTTAGAGGATGGAAAACTCTGGAAGGAGGCCATGGCTGATGAAATGGCATCCTTGCACAAAAACGATGCATGGGATCTGGTGGAGTTGCCGGCTGGAAGGAAGCCCATTGGGAGAAAATGGGTGTTTAAGAAGAAGATGAATGTAGAAGGTAAGGTGGAGAAATACAAAGCTCGGTTGGTAGCGAAAGGTTATTCCCAGGTGCCGGGAATTGATTTTGGTGATATTTTTTCTCCTGTTGCCAAAGTTACTTCTATTAGATTACTTTAATCTGTTGCTGCTGCATTTGATTTTGAGATAGAACAGATGGATGTGAAGACAACATTTCTTCACGGGGATCTAGAAGAGGAGATCTACATGAAGCAACCTGAAGGATTTATGGTGAAGGGTAAGAAAGAACTGGTATGCAGGTTGAAGAAGTCTATGTATGGGTTAAAACAGTCACCAAGGATGTGGTATCAGAAATTTGATACCTATATACGGGGACTTGGCTTCACCAGAAGCAAGGAGGATCACCGTGTTTATTTTAAATTAATTGGTGACCGTGTTATTTATTTGGTCTTGTATGTGGATGATATGTTGTTGATTGGAAATGACAAAGAAATTATCCAAGATTTGAAGACCCAACTGTTCTCCAAATTTGACATGAAGGATCTTGGTGCTGCAAACTATATTTTGGGCATGGAAATTAAGAAAGATCGGGAAAAGAGGAAGCTCTGGTTAAACCAGAGGAAGTATTTCGAGACTATATTGTAGAAGTTCAATATGCAGGATAGTAAACCAGTGAATGTTCCAATTCCTGTAGGTGTAAATCTGTCTGCTGAATAGTGTCCCAAGACACAAGAAGAAGAGGAGGATATGTCCCATGTTCCATATGCAAGTGCAGTGGGTAGCCTGATGTATGAAATGGTATGTACTAGACCAGAAATTGCACATGCAGTGGGAGTATTGAGCAGGTTTATGTCAAACCCAGGGAAGGATCATTGGACAGCAGTGAAGCAGGTTTTTAGATATTTGCGTGGCACTAGTGATTATGGCGTGTGCTACCAGGGAAGACCACGATTGGAAAGAGTGTTGGACATTCGTGGTTTGGTTGATGTGTACTGGGCTATAGATCTAGACCAAAGAAGATCTACAAGTGGGTATGTGTTTAGCCTATTTGGAGGTGCAGTCAGTTGGATGAGTAAAAGACAGTCTGTAGTGGCTCTTTCAACTATAGAGGCAGAATACATAGCAGCCACTCATGCAAGCAAAGAAGAATTTTGGTTGCATATATTGTGTTCAATTATGGGGTTGGTGTAGCAAGCTATAAGGATAGACTGTGATAGCCATAGTGAAATTTTCTTGGCTAAGAACCCTTCTTATCATTCAAATACAAAGCACATTGATTTTCAATATCACTTTGTGAGAGATATGGTTGAGGCTAAAAGGGTGTTTCTGGTAAAGGTGGACACTTTGAAGAATGTTGCAGATGCATTGACGAATTCTGTGAGCACTCAAAATTTCTCTTGGTGTAGAGAAACAATGGGTGTTACAGAGTTGGACTAATGACTAAGCTCTCCTGTGGCCCCCTGCGGAAAGAAAAAAACAAGTGGGAGAATGTTGGGTATGTGTTATATTCTTTCCATGACTAGTCACGCGCGGGGGGGGGTGACAGACCCCCTTGTATGTTGCGCTGGGCGCAGCAGGGGGTTATAGGGGGGGGGGCAGCCCCCCCTGTTTGGGATCTGGGGTAGTGCCCTGGGGAAAAAAATTTGGACCTTATTTTTTGGTGGGCGAACCTGCCCATGGTTTTGTGCATGGGTTTGCACATAGTTTTGGGGCATGATGGTTTTCAGCCCTTGGTATTTTGTAGATCCGATCAAGGGAACTACAATTATGTTCTAAACCAGGGTTAATGGATTGGGGTTTATGTATGCTTCAGCATGTATATATGTATGTGTGTTGTAACACTAAAAGGAATATAATGAAAAATCAAGCTGGTTGTCCCGATTTGGGATCTAGGGGAAAATATTTGTGTTTATCTATTTTATGTTTTATGCTCTTGCCATTGTTTATTTTCTATTTTAAATATTCGTTCCTAGATAATTTTTGTATAGGGTTAAAACCTACATAACTACTTGATTCCTGCTCCTCTATGCTTTCTTCTTCCTTCTTCCTTCTTTCTTTCCTTTCTTTCTCAAATTCCAAAGTGCTCCAAAAACACTAAGTGTCCAAGAGTGAGTGAGAGTGAGAGAGAGTGAGAGAATAATGCGAGAGCTACAAAAAATGCACTAGAAAAAGGTACCAACTAATCCTCGGAATCCTTTTTATAGAAGAGGCCTCTATTTTCTTCATTTTCCTTTATTTTCCTTCATTTTCCTCCTCACATGAAACCTGTGACCTTTCATCTCCATTTTCTCCTAATTTCCATTATTTTCATAAATAAATGTGCCAAAATGCTATTTTTCCTTTCCAAAGCCTTTTCATTTTCATTTTCCAATTTCGTTAGCCATAATAAACCAAATGAACACCAACTAGGATGTTTTTCCCAACATTAAGCTTGGATGAAGCATCCAGTCAACCGTGATTATTATTTTTAACTTTTATTACATGGAATTTTCATTAGGGATGTTATAGAACACTCCCCCTTAGGGGACACTGCCCTTGGTTTTCAACCACACATATACCTCAGAAAAACCACTAAAAATAAACCGTACTACCCATGGAGCTTTATAACATAGCTTGATGCAGTATTTACAATGATCACACTACTGGAAAGAAAACCAACATGACATCATAAAAACATGACAACTATAATGACATGACACCATAACGCTTATTAGATCTTTATAACATAGCTCACGGAGGTATTTAAATACATACACATAAGTACATAAACCTGAACATCACATAAAAACATATATCAAAACATCACAAAAACATATTCCAAACATATACCAAGATCACACCAAAATTTCTTTTCCTCAACCAAAAAACAAGGAAGGATACATTGCACGCATTTGATCCACCATCTCCTATGTAGCTTCATCAAGACTTATACCTATACCTGTGCCCACACATATACCTATAAAAACACATGTACATGTACCTGTACCAACACCTGTACTCTGCTACAACCTATGTAAAATATCCATATACCTATGATTATACTGACCAGCCTGCAAGATCCTATCCTGTAAGTCTATCCCATATGAGCTCATAACTACCATGTGGATACCTATACCCGCATGCTAAGAGAATTTGCGACCCTATTATCCTTTCCCTTGATGTACCTAATCTCGAAGTCAAACTCATTAATCGTGGCTAACCATCTAGCCTACCTAGCATTAAGATTCAGCTGGTTAAACAAGTACCTCAACCAAATGTGAGCACTCATAAATACAAACCTTATGCATAGAAGATAGTGCCTCCACATATTCAGTGCATGTATGATCGCATCTAGCTCAAGATCATGTGTAAGGTAGTTCTTCTTGTACTCGTTCAAATTTCATGACTCATAACATACCACTTGTCCATCCTGCATAAGGACTCCACCAAGTCCTCTTTTGCATGAATATGTACATACTACAAACTCCTTGTCCGGATCTACAATCTTTAACATTGGAGCATGTGTCAAAAAATGCTTAAGATGCTCAAAAATGACCTCACACTCCTCTGTCCAATCAAACTTCTTACCTTTCCTCTGCAATGATGTAATAGGATAAGAAATCTACGAGAAGTTCTTGATTAATTGCCTGTAATAACTTGCCAATCCCATGAATGATCTCATCTCATCTACATTCTTCGGAGCTACCCACTCCATGATGAAACTTATCATTTCTGGATCTACAAAAATGCTCTCCTTGGAGATGACATGTCCCAAGTAGTGTACCTCAGTCTGTAATAACTTTCCAATCCCATGAATGATCTCATCTCATCTACATTCTTAGGAGCTACCCACTCCATGATGAAACTTATCGTTTCTGGATCTACAATAATGCTCTCCTTGGAGACAACATGTTCCAAGTAGTGTACCTCAGTTTGGAAGAAACTGCATTTTCTGAGCTTATCATACAACTAATGCTCTCTCAACAACCTCAACACCGCTACCAAATGCTTGAAATTCTCTTCCTCATTTTTAGAATACACCAATATGTTATAAAAAAACACAAACACAAGCTTGTCCAAATATGGATGAAACACATTGTTCATCAAACACATAAGTGTAGTTGGGAATTAGTCAAACCAAATGGAACTATAACAAACTCATAATGCTTATGCTTGGTCCTAAATGCAGTCTTGTAGATGTCCTGCTCTTTGATGCATACCTGATGATATCCCGATCTCAAGTTGATCTTAGAGAACATTGTTGCTTCCTTCAGCTGATCAAACAAATCATAAATCGTTAGTAATGGGTAACTGTTCTTGATGGTCACTTTGTTCAACTACCTATAGTCATTCATAGTCTAAGAGTGTTATCCTTCTTCTTCACAAAAAATACTACTGCACCCCATGGCAATACACTTGGTCTAATGTACCCCTTGTTAATAATTTCTTTCAGCTACAACTTTAACTCTACCAACTTAGGTGTGCTCATCATGTAAGGTGATTTTGATGCTGGAGCTTCGCATGGCACCAACTCAATAGAGAATTCTACTTCCATGTGTGGTGGAAACTCTAAAATCTCCACTGGAAACACATCCTAAAATTATTGCAAGAAAGGATACCTGTTCAACACATCTGCATCCTCAACTTCCTTACCTTTTTCACTAGAGATATTAACTGTGAATATCACACACTCATTCCTGTGACTACACTTGGCCTGCATGGTCATCACGATCCTAACTGACATGGATTTCTTCTTTCCCTGTAAAACTCTTGGTTCCCCATTGTCATACAAGCATTCAGTAGATTTTTCATAGAAATATACCTTGGTCATGTGAAGATATAACCAATCCATAACCAATAGCATATTGTATGAACCCAAAGGAAATATTTTCAAGTGCGTTGTTGTAGGCATACCATTTAACTCAAATGCACAAGATCTTACCCAATGGTGAACCCTTTTCTTCGTACATGTGGCCAACTGCATTAACAAATATTTTGCATGCATTTCCTTACTCAAACCACACTTATCCACCAATTCAGGACTAACATAGCTATAATTAGATCCAGGGTCAATCAAAATATAAATAACTTGATCACAAAGCTTACGATCCATTTCAATGATAGAAGTCTGGTGATCTACCCGCTTGTTGTCTATTTCTGCATAAATACAAGGAATGCTTTGCCCAACATCCCAAAAAATTTGTGCATCCTATGCACCATATATCTTAGGCCTACCTCCCTGATTCTTTGGAAAATATCTCTTAAGACTCCTCACTGCATGTCCAACACTCCAACCATCCCATACCACTACCTCCATGTTGCTACTATGATCTATGTTGTTGTTGTGGTTTATGTCCCTATCTAGCTACATTAAACTTCTTTTGCGGTGACACATTTTCTTTCTCATCTACATTATGAGACCTTTCTCTCTTATGCTGCCATTTGCTGAGACACATTTTTTCACTTTGAATATTCATAGCAATGCTTCATCTTCCCAATGACTTCCTCAAGTGATAGAGGCTTTCCATACTTAACCCGGTCTCTAAATGATAATAGAAAACCACTGAAAAAATGTTGAAATTTATCCTTTGCATCCTCAAGATATGGTACATACCTCAATAGCTCCAAGAATTTTGTTGTGTACTCTTCATTTTTCATTGATCCCATCCTTAGCTCATAGAATTCTTTGGCCTTTCTATCGTAGTACCTCTCTTACAAGTATTTATTCATGAAAAGTCTTTTGAACTCGTGCCAAATCAAGTCATATGTCCTAATGTTTCTAACTTGCTTCACATCTTCCCAAATACTCAGTTCTGTGCTTGCAGCTTCGGGATTTGAGCCACCTTTTCAAGCCCATATCCCATGTCACTGCCCATAAATTCATGAAAACTTATGGAATGATAAATAACATTGGAATAATGATACAAAATCAATCACATCAACAAGAACTCATATTGACCCCTCCTAGCCATGACAGGAATTTTGTCAAACATGTCACGAACATTGAATCTAAATGTGTAAACAACATATTTAAAATAGGGGTCTCATACTTATCTGAGAATCACTAATGTATTTTCTCCCTTACATCATTAGCTGCAATGCAATATATTTGACCATAGATACATTGTGCATTCATTTACAAGTAAAAACATGGATAGATCCATACATTATCACTGAAAAAAATACATTCTTATAAACAGCATA
Organism: Pinus albicaulis; assembly: GCA_034641835.2. Taxonomy (NCBI): domain Eukaryota; kingdom Viridiplantae; phylum Streptophyta; class Pinopsida; order Pinales; family Pinaceae; genus Pinus; species Pinus albicaulis. The sequence goes on from CM076580.1 coordinate 693,981,591, forward strand.
TCAGCAACAAAAATATAGTGGATACAACAGCAATAAAATCCACATAGGAACCAAAAAATTTTCATACCAAATACCAAAGGAATGATCTCTTAATTAATGAATGTAAAAACCAACCGGAGATGGGATTTCCATGTTCAACCCGACCATAGATTGGTTGAGCCAAATCTCTCTTCAACCAATCAACCCTGTGCCATAGTCCAAGCATGAATGTGGGACTCAAACAGAAAGAACCAACCAGGGCATCCTGAGGCTAAACCACCTCACGTTCATCAATCATAAACCAGGCTTTACTGTGATCTACATCTGATCACTAGGCCAACACAAGAATTTATATCACCATATTCTCTCTGCCTAAACCGTGAGGAATTTTCCTGTATCCTAGTCTCTCAGGATTTATCGCAACCCAAAGTCTGAATCAGGGGTAATTATGCCCTAAACTGAGACATACTCTCCAGGATTTAGCGTATATCCCAAACCCAATATTCCCAGGCCTTAATGGAGAGGAAGCCACCTCTTAGGCTTTACCACAATCCAATCCCAAATTATTGAGCTTGAATAGAGAGCAAACCACCTCTCAGGCTGTTAGGTCCCTATATCACTATTATAGTCCCTTATTATTGTTAGTGTAAACCCATTGTTGTTATTATTTTACCCTTGTAACCCCTATTTTGTTATTATTGTGCCCTTAAATTATTATTGTTAGGTCGGCTAGGATTACATTGTGGCCCACTAGGATTACATTATGGCCCCATGGACTCCTATATATAGAAAGGAGGTTTTGTAAATTGTATCATCCAAGAATTGTTCATTTATGTAATGTATTGGAGGTTTCCTCCTCGAAGTGGCTTATTTCTAAGGCGTTGATATCTCTTTTTTTCTATTTTTGAAGCTGGTTTCCCAAATACTTTGGCATCGGGTTTGACTAGGGTTTCACGTTCCACAGTCATCGATGCATTTTCGTTTATAAATTTTTTCTTACGAAGTTTTAAGCTGAAATTTTTAGGGTACAAGGTTTCGAAATCCCGAGGAAGAGTTTCGAAAAATTTCAGAGCTTGGTTTGCAATATTTTCATACATATGATCTCAGGAAGTAAGGTCTTTTTTCGAGTTCCCAAATGTGTCATCATGGCATTTGCGCTATAACGTTTTTTCTACTGAGGTTCAGAATCTGAAATTTTTATGGTGAGAAGCTGAAATCCTAAGGAAAATCATCAAAATATTTTAGAGCTTGGTTCACAATATTTTTGGAGATATGATCTGTGGAAGGTGTGGAGATATTGAATATCGAGCTCCTCAAAAGCAAGTAAAAGGTGTGTATTTTTTTTTCCGAATTGCATAAGTCTTGTTTGAATAATCAAGTTGAATTGATTCCAAGGGCATATTGTAAAATGGATATCAATATTGGATTCTAAAATGGCCCGTAAAAAGAATTCAACACCCATTAAGCCTTTAGAAGGCTCTACTATGACTCATGAAGACGAAGAATGACAACATGAAATATCAAATTTAGAAGAGAAAGTGCAACAAATTTCGCTCTCGCAAAGAAAAACAAAAAATGACATGGAAGTTTTGAAGAAAGGCATGGAAACTAAGATGGATGGTTTGAAGAAAGGCATGGAATCTAAGATAGATGGCATGGAATTTAATATTGATGAGGGCATGGAGGTCGTGCATGGGATAAAGAAAGGGTGACATGGAAGCTAAGTACTCACGCTGAGGAAAATGGTAAACATGAAGAATGATCTAAAAGCAGACATCGAAGGTTTGACAAAGTTGATACAAGAAATGTTTCCTAATGGTGAAAATATATTAGAAGAACCTCATGATGAGAACAAAATAAAAGTCAATCGTGATTTCATAAACTCTAATGTTGGCGGGAAGAACCACCATATTCCAAAAATGGATATGAGGAAGTTTGATGGAAAGGATCCTGTAACATGGATACTACAGATGGAGCAATATTTTGATCTCCATAACGTGAAAACACACAAAAGGTACGCATTGCAACTTTACATTTAGAACAAAATACATTTGTATGGTATCGATGGCTTTGCTCCCGTAAAAAAATTGTCACTTGGTCAATTTTTACGGAGGAAATGCTAGCACATTATGAGGATACAAAGAGCAACACCTTCTTTAGCCAATTGATAAATCTCAAACAAAAGGGTTTAGTGGGGCAACACATTGAGGACTTCCAAAATTGAATATAAGGGTAACTGATATTCCAGAGGAACACAGGATTGATCTCTTCATAGGTACTCTAAAGGATAACATCCAACATGAAGTTCGTGTTTTGGAACCCGATTCATTGGAGAAGGCATTCAGGTTGGCAAGAAAAGTTGAATGTAAAATTATGGCGACAAGGAAGCCTACCACTCAATTCTATAAAGAAGGAAGTGTTGCTACGCCTAGATTTCCACAACCTACAAGGTTGACACCACATCAATTGGAAGAAAAAAGAGCAAAAGGGCTTTGCTACAGTTGTGATAGCAAATACACTAAAGGTCATAAGTGTGCTGAGAAGAAATTATTTTACATAGATTGTGAAGAGGAAGAAGAAAATGAACAAGAAGAGGATATACACCAGGAACCAGCCCTAGAAGAGGAAGAAATAAATCCGACCATATCGTGTAATGCACTGGCAGGAATTACCACTCCTCAAACTCTCAAGATAGAGGGACAGATCAAGAAGAAAAAGGTAATAGTGTTGATTGATTCAGGTAGCACCCATAATTTTATTCATTGTAAGGTAGCCAAGGAATTAAATTGCTTCCTATACCCAGCACCAGAATGCCAAGTGATGGTTGCAAATGGAGGAACTATAAATTGCTCCGGGAAATGCCATAATATCAAGCTAACCATGGGGGAATATGTATTGACTAGTCCAATGCTTTCCATTCCTATGGGAGGTGCTGATGTTGTACTAGGAGTACAATGGTTACAATCTTGGGGGACGGTAGCTTTTAATTTTCAAGAACTTTTCTTGAAATTTTTTTCAGAAGGAAAGGAAGTCAAATTACGGGGTATTGAAGGGAAGCTAGGAAGGATAATAAGCTCTAATGTCATGACAAAGCTTCTAAAGAAAGAACAACGAGGCTTAATTGCACAATTATGCTCACTAGAAGTTCCGACATCAAAATCATCTATTTCTGCAGATCTCCAACAAGTCTTGGACAATCATTCCAAGGTGTTTGAAACTCTCAAAGGACTCCCACCTATTCGTGATCATGATCATGCTATTCATTTGATTCCAGGAAGTGTTCCTCCAAACATCAGGCCTTATATATATCCTTACGTCCAAAAGAGTGAAATTGAACGTATGATTGCAGAAATGTTAGAGGCGGGTATAATTCAACCTAGTCAAAGTTCTTTCTCTGCTCCTGTAGTATTGGCACACAAGAAGGATGGATCATGGCGAATGTGTCCAGATTATAGGGAGCTCAATAAGCTCACCATTAAAGATAAATTTCCCATTCCTGTGATTGATGAATTATTGTATGAATTACATGGAGCAATTTATTTTACCAAGTTGAATCTTCATTTAGGATATCATCAAATTAGAATGAAGACTGAAGATATTCCAAAAACAACATTTCGAACTCATGAGGGTCATTATGAATTTTTGGTCATGCCTTTTGGCCTTACCAATGCACCTTCTACATTTCAAGGGTCGATGAATTCCATTTTCAAACCCTTCCTTAGAAAATTTGTGCTAGTATTTTTTGATGATATACTAATCTACAGTAGGTCTTGGAAGGATCATGTTGAACATGTTGACATGGTGCTCAAACTATTGTAGGAGAAACAATTATATGCAAAAACATCCAAATGTTTCTTTGGAGTACAAGAGGTGGAATATCTGGGTCATATTGTATCTCACGAGGGTGTTAAAGTAGACCCTAACAAAATTAAAGCTATTAAGGAACGGAAAGTCCCCACAACCATAAAGCAGTTGTGAGGATTTCTCGGGTTAACAGGGTATTATCGCAAGTTTGTTAAGAATTATGGGAGAATAGCAGCACCTATAACAACATTATTGAAGAAAGATGCATTTTCATGGACTCCTGAAGAAACTAAGGCTTTTGAACATCTTAAAGAGGCAATGTGCCTAGCGCCTGTCTTAGATACGCCAGACTTCACAAAAACCTTTATTGTGGAGTGTGATGCCTCGGGAAATGGAATTGGTAATGTTTTAATGCAGGAAGGAAGACCCATTGCTTTTGAAAGTCGTCCAATCAAAGGAAAGTATTTACAGAAACCTATTTATGAGAAGGAAATGTTAGCAATACTGCATGCACTAAAGAAATGGCGAACTTACCTAATGGGAAGACACTTCAAGGTAAAAACCGATCATGATAGTCTTAAACATTTTTTGGAACAAAGACTATCTTCAGAAGAGCAGCAAAAATGGGTCACAAAGATGTTGGGTTATGACTTTGAAATAATCTACAAAAAAGGAAAGCTTAATGTTGCTGCAGATGCACTCTCAAGAAAGAATGAAGAGGTGGAAGCATTGCTTTGTGCCATTTCTATTATCCAACCAGATTGGATAACTGAAGCAAGAGATGAATGGAAGAAGTAAAAAGATGTATGGACACTCATTCAAAAGTTGCAGCAAGATCCTAGTACATCTGATACATTTAGTTGGAAAAATGATTCCTTATGGTACAAAGATCGCTTATATCTTTGTAAGAATTCCCCACTAAAACAAAAGATTCTTCTGGAATTGCACACTTCTCCTTTAGGAGGACACTCAGGATTTTTAAAAACTTACCACAGGGTGAAGAAAGAATTTTTTTGGGATGGCCTTAAATCTGATATTCAAAAGTTTGTGATGGAATGTTTGGTTTGCCAGCAGAATAAAGTTGAGACAATTAAGACCCCGGGACTTCTACAACCCACTACTACATTTGGCGCAAATTCCGACACTTGGTTCCGACGCTTTTGACCAAATGTCGGAAATTTCCCCAAATTTTTTCCATCCCGCCCGAAACCGTCACTATACCGACGTTTATAGAAAAGTGTCGCAATACCGACACTTAGAAAAGTGTCGCAATTGCGACGTTTGGAGGAAGACGTCGTAATTGCGACACCAAGGCCCAAAGCGTCACTATTGAGACGACTCCAAATGTCGCAAGTGCGACACAATGTCTAGGTGTCGCCATTGCGACGTTAGGAGGCACCCGTCGCAATAGCGACGCTTTTTCCGCCGTCGGTATAACGACACTTATATTCGTGCTACATAAAAATACGAAACTTATATGCGCGCTACATAAAAATTCGAAAATTATATGCGCACTACATAAAAATTATTTTATTGTTTCGTATCCGTCGCAATAGCTACATTAACGTCTGATATCACGCGCTCATTCACCCTCCGCTCTTGCAGAACAACATTCACCCTCAGCATTCACCCTGAGCTCTTGCAGAACCGCATTTGCCTTCAGCATTCGCCCTCAACGTTCGCCCTCAGCTCTTGCATAACAGCATTCGCCCTCAACTCTTGCAAAATGGTAAGTTCTTACTGCAGGCCCTTCCTCCTATAGTAGGTTTGACTCTATTTGGGTTTTCTTGGTCAATTCCATTGGATTGTGTTAGGTTGTAGGGTTCTCTCTAGATGTCAAGAATCAAGATTCAATACCCTCTATTATCTTCATCACCCAATACAAGATTTAAATTTTTCCCAAAGAAACGCTTATTAATTTGGCAGCCATTATTCCTCCCTGCTTTAAAAACCCTACATTTAAATGAAAACAAGCATTGCATTTCAACTACAAAAATCTATTAGTGTTCAAATGTACATGTGTGCTACATTAACGTCCGATATCACGCGCGCATTCGCCCTCCGCTCTTGCAGAACACCATTCGCCCTCAGCATTCGCCCTCAACTCTTGGCAATAGCATTCACCCCGCATCTGCCGAGCTCTTGGCAATGAAGATTCGCTCAAAGATTCGCCCCCGCCTCTTGCGGCACGGATTACTGCCTCTTAGAGAACAACATTCGCAAAATTCGCTCACTTTGGCAGAACCCTGATTTTCTCTCAAAGATTCGCTCGCCGTTCGCTCGCCCTCTTGCAAAATGGTAAGTTCTTTACCGCAGTCTCCTTCCTCCTATAGTAGGGTTGACTCTATTTGGTTTCTTTTGGTCAATTCCATTGGATTGTGTTAGGCTGTAGGGTTCTCTCTAGATGTCAAGAATCAAGATTCAATACCCTCTATTATCTTCATCACTCAATACAAGATTTAAATTTTTCCCAAAGAAACGCTTATTAATTTGGCAGCCATTATTTCTCCCTGCTTTAAAAACCCTACATTTAAATGAAAACAAGCATTGCATTTCAACTACAAAAATCTATTAGTGTTCAAATGTACATGTGTGCATCACTTGTGTAGGGTATTCCTTTTCCATTTTCACATTATCCAAGAATGTGTGCAGTATAGTTCATATTTTTTGTGATTTAGATTATCTTGAAAAAGGAAAGGTAAATTATTTCCCATGGAAAAAGAAGGTTTTCCCTTTTATAGGTTGTTTGGACTTACGTGGAAAAATTTATGGTATGCCTTTCATATTATGTAGTTTAAATTTGAATTAACAGATTATTCTACATGAAAATATAATTACCTATGTGATGTCCTTCATCACTAATTAAAATTATAGGGTTTCAATTTCCTAGACTCTAACTCATCCGATGCTAAATTCTAGGTTCTCATTGGTGGATCACTCTTCCATTGATTTCCTTTCCCTATGGATCTTGTCATACTTTAAAAGTCATCAATGATACATATATTATTTCAGGTATCCCAAAAGGCTTTATAGTAGAACATATTGTGAATTTTTTTTGACACTTGAGGATTCTTTTTAGAACTACAACGCGGTCTATGCTATCGAGTTATATACCAAGCAACTTGTCCTTAATAACCACACTATGAGGTAGGTTCAACCAATTTGAACTTGTTGGGACATAGCATATGAAGTTGTGTGATGATTCCATATCACAGGTCTATTATGGTGACAAAAGTGAAGACATGTAATGATATTTATTATGTTAACATTACTAGAAACATTTTCGAAATTATCCATGCTATCAAGATGTCAAAATTCCAGGCATTAGGTGTCAATACTCGTAGCTAATAGATAATAATAATAATATAAAAAAAAACACAACTTTATTCTTGAAATATGATTGTTACACATTGGTAACCTAGTTCATGAGTTACTATCACCCAAAGACTGCAAAACAAACTTAAAATATAAATTAAACCAACATGAGAATCCAACTAAGGGTTTCTCGAAAAAATCATGCCATAACCTGGCATTTTGAAACCCAAATTTGAATCCATCTAGATATCATTTTTTAAATGGAACCATTAGTCAAGCCCACAGTCCTTTTTATGTGAAAAAATTCGGCTCTATTTGAGCTCTTTTTTGCTCCACCACCTCCATAAACATATGCAAACATATATCATGATCTTGGAATTCCATTACATATGTATGTGCCAATGTTCCATAATCATGCCCCATCATCAATTTAAGAAATTTCCATTGAATATAAATTTAAGAGGGGGGGAATTTTTCCTGCAACATTTGGCTCAAAATCAGGGACCATCTCTGTATGAGGTGAATGAGAACTATAGATATTTGAAGAAGTAGATTAGTGCCTTTTCCTCTGGCCATGGAGTCATATACAATCATCCATCACAAAAATTTGTCTTTGTTCATTCTCACCTTGAAAGTTGCAAAAATTCATGCCCTAATTGAAACGACACTAAATTTGAAAGATATAATAAAATGCAAGCTAGAAGTGCCCTATTAATACAAAGGGAAAACCTTCCTACCTACCCTAACTGAGATAAATTTTGATTGAATAGGAAACATGATATTGCCAATGGAGTTGATCCAATAACTTGTTAAATGTATGGGACTAAATCATGCATTTGATTTCCAGGGAAACATGTGCATGAAGAGAAAAAGTGCAGAATTAATGGAAAATCCATACATGCCACTTATAAAAACTACACCGAAAGGTCAAAAAATACTTAAGGCCTTAACTTAATTCGAATCCAAAAATGACAAAACAAGATTAGTGAAAACACGAGAGTGGTGTGGGTGAACAACATAAATAAAAAGTGAGGATACCTTTCCCCAAGATGCCTTTGTCACCGTTGTATGAAAACATGTTTTCCTTTCCCTTTATACATGCAAGTGAATGCATTATAGGTATGGTGTTTTCCTAGAATAGGAGAAGCCTACTTAAATATATCATTCGTGGAGTGAATGTTTGGGTGCCTTAATGTGCAATGACATGTTTCCAGGACTGAATTCAATGCAAGGCATATTTGAAACTCTAACTCTATCTTCCGGTGTCTTATTAGAAATTATTTCAGTTTTATTTTTGTGTTTTCAAGTTAGATATTGTTTTCAAGTTTTTACATTTATAATTTTATTGCAATGTGGCAGACTGATCAGGGCAGTACAGGAACAACCCCGAGACGGGATGATCGCGGAAAGAGGCCAGCGGAAGAACATGTAAAGTGCCAGCATTGCTCTATCTTCATGTATTTTAGTTATTTACATAATTGAAATAATATTAATTTTGTTCAAATATGCAGACACCTAGCCATGGTACGCCTGATGATTCCCTCTTTGAGGAAGAGATTTCTTCATCCCTATCTCCAGTGTTCTTGTTGCAAAAAAAGGCACGAGATGCAAGGTTGGAATTTAATACTTTGATAGACGCGCCTCAAACACCTGAAACAGAAGAGAGGATAAAACATCTTATGAGCCAGCTAGAAAGATATCAGGTAATAATAAAAAGTCAAAAGGATATTTTTTTTGTTCTGTATGAGATGAATTGTGATAGTTTGATTTTTAATTTTTACATTGACTAAACTAACAAAAAGTTCTTTTGTATGTAGCGTTTTCTGGCATTTGTTGAACCCGGTGTTGGTGGTAGTGGGACACAAGGGCAAGAGATTGCCCAACAACCGTCTCATACACCTTCTACTCCTTTAGGTGCTAGCCAAGAAATACACCCTGCCCAAGCAGACACCCAGCCAATCGCTGAACGTGTTGGCAATGATGAGGCTGATATGGCCAACTACATTATTGTGTTTCCTGGAGCTACACGTGTCAGCTCCACAGGGACCATTAATGGCACGTTGTTGGTGAACGATGAGGGTGTCCTTATAAAGCATGTACAACTCCCAGGTAAATTTTAATATTTTAACTATTTCATGTACTTTATCTAAAACATATTTATCATGATTTTTATTTTTAAATTAATGATAATATCTTCTTTTTCTTTTGGTTTTATTCTGTGTAGGAAACAATGAGTTCTACAGGATTCTGGAGAGCCATGCGTTGGTAATTTTTGGCCTAACCATACGTACAGGGTGGAATTCCCAGAATTCCAACCTGAAAAAAGAACTTCTAGATTATCTAGAAGCCCTTTTTGGGGTCGGCACATTTGACAGAACAGCGGTGGCTCGGGTAGCCGGAAAATATTTGAAATATACCAGGGACACCTATAGGACGAAATTGCAATTTAACCCTAGATATGAGCGTCCTCTCGCAGTTTCAGAGAGTGAGTGGAGAGCACTCATCCATGACGGAAAAGAGAAAAGGGCAAAGAAAGAAGGAAAAATGCCAACTCGACCCGCAAGGTAAATTACAACTTTAATTCAATAGCTTTAATTTTCTTTATGTCTAAAATAAAAGTGTGCTACGTCATATCTGACTTCAATCTTTTGATGCTAGGTTGCTTGACACCTCAAAGGCAACCAAAGCTAGGATTGAGAAAAAGGGCCATCACAAGCTCGGCCAGGGTGGCTACTTGAAATTAGCTGCAAGAATTGTAATTAAGTAGCTAAACATCTGATAATTAATTGTATCGCCTTCCAACGTTTTTGTAATCCTATCAGATATGATTAAAAATACACAATCATATATAATGTAGGGTGATGACTTTGGAACAATAACTACAGAGGAAGATAAAAATATTGCTTTCCGTTTTGGCTATCAAGATGTAGTTGAACGTCGCAGAAGCTTGGGGCAGGTCCCAAGATCTACAATGCCTGATAAGGTAAAACATTAACCTTTCAATATTTTTGTTTTCGTCCATAAATTTAATGTCTAACAACTTTGTTTAAATCAGGGAGCAACACTACCGACGAGGTAAATAACCCAGTTTTAGAGCCAGATGTAGATGATCCTCTCGTGCAACCTGATCATTGTAGTGGGGACCAGGCCGACAATGTTGCTATCAGTGAGGGTCGTGACGGTAATTAATTTCCACTTATAATTTTTTCTAATTATACCTTGATGGTTGTCCTTATAACGTTTTTTGTTTAAATGACAGAGAATGTTTCCCTTGAGGATCTTACCACCAGAGAGGAAGACAAGGCAACAGTCCCAACGGCGACAACTGGTGCACCAGGTAAATAATCTCATTGCAATTTTTTTTATTAATATTACCGAACTAGTTCAATGATATTTAAAAACTGACAATTAAAATTTAATATTATCTATTTTTGTAGGCAATGCCCCGTCACTGGATGAGACCAGACATCATGACAACGCAACTAGGTCAACGGCGACAACTGGTGCACCAGGTAAATAATCTCATTGCAATTTTTTTTATTAATATTACCGAACTAGTTCAATGATATTTAAAAACCGACAATTAAAATTTAATATTATCTGTTTTTGTAGGCGATGCCCCGTCACTGGATGAGACCAGACATCGTGACAACGCAACTAGGTCAGCGGCGACAACTGGTGCACCAGGTAAATAATCTCATTGCAATTTTTTTTATTAATATTACCGAAATAGTTCAATGATATTTAAAAACTGATAATTAAAATTTAATATTATCTGTTTTTGGAGGCGATGCCCCGTCACTGGATGAGACCAGACATCGTGACAATGCAACTAGGTCAGCGGCGACAACTGGTGCACCACGTAAATAATCTCATTGCAATTTTTTTTATTAATATTACCGAACTAGTTCAATGATATTTAAAAACTGACAATTAAAATTTAATATTATCTGTTTTTGTAGGCGATGCCCCGTCACTGCATGAGACCAGACATCGTGACTACGCAACTAGGTCAGCGGCGACAACTGGTGCACCAGGTAAATAATCTCATTGCAATTTTTTTTATTAATATTACCGAACTAGTTCAATGATATTTAAAAACTGACAATTAAAATTTAATATTATCTGTTTTTGTAGGCGATACCCCGTCACTGGATGAGCCCAGACATCATGAATACGCAACTAGGTCAGCAGTGCGGGTTGAAAGGCACGAAACAGGAGCAGAGCACGATGATATTGATGATGTAATTAGGAGCTTTAAAAATAGGAAGAAGAAAAAGAAAATTTGAAAATGTAAAATATTGTATTATTATAAGACAAACGTTACCATACTTGGAAAGTTTTTTGCGTTATATAAAAAACTCATTTATCATACTATTTTTATGTCAAGCATTAATTGCAATGTTTCCTTGCGTACTTTTTGTTGAATTGTTTTTTTATTAGTTATTGAATATTTTTTTATGCTCATGAAAGTAAAAAATGATATATAGATTGGGTATTGGGGAATTGAGAGTGATGTGAGGGGGGAGGGGGGGAGAGGGGCCATAAGAGCTTCCACCTTCACGTGGTTGGCCCTGTTTAGTAGAGAATAATTTATTGGAGCGATTTAATCTTGGAGCAAACCTCCCTCGATCCAGCGTAGCAACAAAAAAGTCACTGTTGACTTAGTTGCTACTCTTTCAGATCATGGGAGGCTTGCTCCAAGTTCATGCGACTCCAATAAATTGTTCTTGAAACGAAGAGGAGCTTATTCAGGTATGTTTTGACATTTTCAACATATGTTCTAACATTATCATAAGAATGCATCTTAGAGTAAAAAATACCACATCAATTACTTGTATTTATTGTATAGATAATGATGGATTTTGATTGACTTGGCAGTGCAGGTACAAATCCTCTTGCATCATGAGCAATACAACTTGTCAACCAGAGTCATGTCCAGGATATTTTTGCTTGTGCGCTTGACCAGGTTCGTAATGTCACATTTTGTAAGTTCCTTTACAGCTCATAATTCAATATTAAGCTTGTTCATGATTATTATCTAGGTTTTTTGTATGTGTTTTTTCATCTATTTGATTGTAAGAAACTCTGCATGTTTCCTGTTGTTCACTATGATTTCTCCCATTACCACTCCCACGATGAATCCGAATTTATTGTTACATAGGTTACTTTATTGTTACTATGATTTCTCCATTTACGATTTTATAGGTTACATCATGTAAAGTTGTCAATCTCAGGTTGGTGATGAGCTTTAGTTCTCCAGATTTGGGGCTTTTCTGATATTTTCTCCCTCATGTCATTCCCGCATCACCTCATTGTTTGAGCATGCCAATTGTCTACCACTTGTACCAATTGGCACATGTCAATCTCCGAGTGGTGCCACATTTCACCTATTTTCAGTGAGAGTTTAGGGTTTCTCTAACATAGCTTCAGAAATCCGATTCAGTGCCTGCTTGAATATTGTCACATAATACTCATGGTTTGGATTGATGAGCATGTTCTGAATGGTTGGTTGATTCATAAGAACCACCCATATAGTCATCTTTAGATATTTCAGAAGGTTTCTCGGGTTTCCTTTTTCACCGTTTCTAGTGGGTGGGATGGTGTGGGGTGATCCATCAATACTGGTGCTCTTGTAGTAGGGAATTTGTTTTTGGGGATATAAAGGAGCATTTTATGTAGATATCCCATTGGATGCATTCATAGATGTGCACTAGAGGTCAAGAATTTAAATTAAAAATATGCAACCTCTAGCATGGCAACCTGAAGGTCACGAGAGACACTGGTTAAAGATTGTTTTGTGTTGGCCTTAATATAGTCGTGATTTCTTTCTATTATCTTAATGCAAATATATAGTCCGATCTCATTAAAATTAGGATTGTGGTTGTATTTCTCTTTGGTTGTTTCTCTCTTAATGCTCCAGAAGTTGCCAAAAGTTGCGATAGTTGTTTAGTTTGCCTGTTACAACTTAAAAGTGGTTTTTAGCAATGGGAGTCATGTTTTTTAAGGTTCATACTAATACGAAGATCTTGTAATTCTATATTCAACATAAGAGAAGATGGCCTCTGCTTTGGGCGGTATGACAACAATTGCCACATCTACCTCATTGGGTAACAATGGAAAGGGGAAGAAGTTGGGTGCAATGTTTGATAATTATGGCAGACAATTGTCTTCTCTTTCAGTTTTTTCACCCATTTCCTTTAATCGCTCAAGCAGAAGAGGAACTCTATGATTACGCGACAGAGAGAAGGTAGTTAATACAAGAGCTATGAAAAAGGAGTTGTACTTCAACAAGGATGGCTCAGTGACAAAAAAATTGCAGGTCAGAGAAAAAATTATGTTTAAAGGAAGGTCACCTGCACGTGAAACTTCACTGTGGTGGATCTTTCCTTGTCCACTTATATTCGATTTTAATGTGGTATTTTAATTTTTCATGGAGGGTTGTTTTGGCATATGGTCTGGCATTCAATTTCACACTTACTGAAAGAATTTTCAATTTGTCTTGCAGGCGGTGTGAACAAACTTGTTGATATTGTTGGAGTCACCCTTGGGGCGAAGGGAAAAATGTTGTCTTGGAGAGCAAGCATGGTTCTTCGAAAATAGTTAATGATGGTGTGACAGTAGCTAAGGAGGTAATTTGTAGATGTGTGCTCTGGTTTTCTTTTTAACGTTGTATTAGTTCCCCCTATTAAATGTCTTAGATTTGGTAGGCATAATTTGAAAACTCAAAGGTGAAAGGAAACATATTTTTTACCCAGTGGTCTACTTGGCCTATGGACTAGCCACAATAGAGTAATGCATAAAGCTTTTCACAACAATAAAAGGAAAGGGTTATGGATGAGTCAAATTTTATTGTTATTGACAATGTAATGAAATGTATCTCAATGCTATGGTTTTGGCCTTTTTATTGGTTGAATTAGAGGACCCAGTTGAAAATATTGGGGCCAAGTTGGTAAGGCAAGCTGCGGCAAAGACAAATGATTTAGCTAGGGATGGAACCAAAACATATGTCGTTCTTTCACATGTTGGAATAATGAAAAATCCCATAACAATGAATGGATAATAAATCTCCCTTCCTCTAACACAGAGAAAATAAAAATTTCTTTGACAGGAGACAGAGTTTCAATACTTTGAAAACAAACTTATATTCCCTTCAATAACTCAAAAAAAAACTATTACACTTCTTCCTCACTGAGAGGGATTACAAAATTATGACTGCTACAAAACGCAGTGCATAAAAACCAACTCACTGTCTGTTCAAAACAAACATAATATGTCTCTAAAACACTCTGCTGTGTTTTTCCCTTTCGCACTGATGTGCATACACACTTAAAAAGTTACACTCAGTCTTTCACTTTTTACACACTGTTGTGTAATAAAAAATTTACGTACTGTCTATAAAAAAAACTACCAAGCTTTTTCGACCTTTTTATTTTTATATGTCGTAACATATAAAACATATTATAATAAACCCTCTTTTTTAAAAAATAAAATTAAAACTAAATTCTATGGCCCACCTTTCATTTCGCATATGATATATATATAACATATGTTTAAAACATATGTATATATTAAACTATCAAAACATTAAAGAACCCTTTCCGCCGGACTTCAAAAGTCTGAATAGATTGAATTTCAAACCAAATTTGCGTTCCAAAATGGGATGCTGACGTCTGCCTAATTTTAACTCGAATTCTCAATCCAATGTGCCCTATAAAAAATTCGGGTCCGGTTTTCAGGTTTTCAGATTCCCTTCAATTTCATGCGATCCAATATTAATGCTCCATGTGTCCTCCTTTTGAATTTACAAAACTGTCGGGTAAATTTCTGTTTGTTTAATTTCTGGTTGGTGAATTGCGTTAATGCTGGTTGTTGTGTTTAAATACAATTTTGTACAGAAATATGGCTGCGGCCGTCTACAAAAAAAACTTGCAGGAATTTTAAATGTTGAATTAAATTTCTGGATGGCATGCAAGCAACCTCCAAAAAAAAATGTTGTTGTTGCATCCGTCCTTCTACTGCAGCAGTTGAAGTTAAAATTCAACAGCACAGGGTTTAATAAGTGAGGGTGTAAAGGTAACTTTTTGTCGATGGTACTGGATTAAGATCATCTATTCATTTTCGTAGGGTCTTATGGTGTTTGGTTTTTTAGTTTTGGGTTGGGTTTATTGAGTCTAAGATAGTTTTTGAGTGAAAAAATTGCTATCAGGTATTAAAAAAATTTGGTTCTTTTGTCAAAATTTATGAGCTTGTTAGGAAATACAAAACCGACAATGGTTGTATCTTAAATTTGTGGAAAATAATTTGAAATGAAACCTTTTTGTTTAGGTTGTTGCAGCAGGTGCAAACCCCATTCAAATTACTAGGGGCATCGACAAGACAATAAAGGCCCTTGTTTCGGAACTCAAAATTTTGTCAAAGGAGGTAAACGCTTGCCTTTTGAGTAGGCTGGTTTTCCTTTTTGCTGATGGTTTGGTGTATCTAATCGAATTAGTTGCCTAAGGTATTTTTGGTTGCAAACTCCTTTTCATTTTTCATACAGTATTGGCCTTGTGGAATACATTTGATTGTGTGGTCTTGTTAGATCTACAACATTTGTATTTGTTTAGTCTTATGGCCGAGGTGCACTTTTATTATGGAAATAGTGGATGCAATATTGTCATTTAATCCTTACTGCAGGGTAGCATGTTGAGAAGTTTCTTGTGAAACATTTGGTATTCAAAATGACACTTGATCCTATACAGCATCATGCACTCGACTTCAAAATTCATATTCAAAGTGTGCCAGACAATTCTTGCAAAATTTCAAATATTTATGTTGTTTTAAACCATTATCTTTTTCATGTATTGGATGCTGGAAATGTGAAAAAGACTTTGGTATGAAACCAACTGGTGAATAATTTCCAGCAAAACAACCACTTCCAAGACATGATTTAGAAGTAGAACATATGTACTTATGAAGCATAGAAAGATATCCTCGATGCATTGTCAATGTTTGGCTAGGGTTATTTTTGGAGAAAATAACTCCTTATTCCTAGAATAGTGATCTTCAATACAAGTAAATGCCAGAGAAGAGAGATCATTGTGTGACGCAACAAAAATGAAATTGGACCCCCAAGGAGAGCTGGTGTGTCTACAATCGCTGTGTCAGCATTTTCCCTTGGTGTACCCCGTTCTTTTCCTCCAGCCTGAGTCTTAATTGACTTCTTTCTTCGGGTTTATTTATCAAATTCGTAGAATTTGATAAATAAATACTATCCACAATGGTTGGACTTTAATTTATATTCCCGACTTTATATTATCTCCAAGCCTTATAACCAATGTTTAACTTTCAACACTTTGTATTTATACTCACGTTTCATTTTAAATAAATAACTTGTAATGAACTTTCGGCTCTATATTTCACCACCCAGCCTTACAACAATCACGCTCTAGACTTATGCTAATTATCCGCCAATCGTTTAATTAAAAATTTTCATTATACTCCGGCCCCACCTATATATATCAATAACCAATCAAACACTCGTATCGTACCTGGCTATCCTCCGCACACCTTAGTTAACCTCCGGGCAAGTTCAACGTGCGACCACCATCCGATGGCCCTTCTCCAAATCAACGACTCTTGGCAATTTCACTCGGCTTCCAACGTCGGGCTTTAACGTGCGATGGCGCGGGTTAAACGGTGGTTTTCCGGGGGTCACTTCGCCACGTGTCACATTCCCTATGGAATCGCTCGCGAATAGGAAATACCGCCTACTCCGCAAAAGTGGTGCGATATGGGCAACCCGCTTTTGTGATTTCGCTCGTGGTTTTGGTACATGGCTTGACCACGGGTGCAAGTCTGGTTCCGCTATCCTTTTGTTTGTTAACTCATGTCCAATCCTCGGGTCAGGTTTCGAAAGCACAACAATCTTGTCTCTTTATTAAGCGAGATTTTTATATTTGAACATTGTTCACAACCCTGGTTCTCTACACAGACCTCGCCTTCGGGTGGGGTGAGTTCACAGGGTTATCCAACAATTTACGGGAATTCAAAGATAGAAGAATGGAATTATCAGTACCCAATCGCCTCACAGTTAAACAATTCTTCACAATTAGTAGTTCGAGATAATTCAATGGAAACTAAGCTTGGAAATCATTTAACTGGAAAAAATTTTTCACACACAGAGGTTTATTGCAGAAATCCCCTCTCTACTCTCCTCTTCCCTCTCTACTTTTATTCATCCGAGGAATTAAAATTTATATACATAACATATGGCTCTTCGGTTCCTCTGAGAGGACCGTTCTAGAAATAAAAAGGTCTAATTATAATAATTCAACTAACTGAAACTGTTCGACTCCTACAACTCTAACTAGTCTAAGTAATACAATCAGCTGAGGTATTGACACCTAGCTGTTACAACTCAAATGTTTTCGAACCCTCCTAGCCACAACATGTGGACAAAACCTCCTACATTGTTGGCTAGTGCCTAATGCCCCTGCATCATCATGTGACATAAACCCTATTAACAAAAGTGAATTCCTTGAATTTCACCAAATATTTTCTTTGAATTCCTTGCTTTTAAAAGCCAATGATATCCCTTATTGTGTTAATGTTACGTAAATTCCTTGTCCTAGTGCCTCACACTCTACTATGAATATTTTACCAAAAGTAGGTGCAACCGATGTTGGTGTAGAATACATGGCATCCATTGAAAGAGAGAATGCCAAAGTAGCCTCATAATTCCATATAAATGATATTTTCTTCAAGAGATATGTGAGTGGACTTGAAATGCATGCATAATTCTTAACAAATGATCAATAATATCATGTAAGTCTAAAAATCTTCTAAGAACCTTGATTTTCTTAGGAATAGGTCATTTTGTAATAGCTTGCATCTTTTGAGGCTCCAACTTCACTCCTTCCTTTAAAACAATATGAACCAAATACTCGAATTCTTGTTTCCCAAAAGCACATTTGGATATTTTTACATAAAAATGATTGTTCTCAATAATTATTTATATAACTTTTCCACATGTTTAGTGTGGTATTCCCATGATTTATTATAAATATGTGTATTATCAAAGAAAACCAACACAAAATTTATAAGATGGGATCAAACAAAATTGTTCTTTAAGTCGAGCCCGCCAGACTTCAAACGGTGATAAACAATAATTCAAACCAAATTCGCGTTCCAAAATAGCCTGCTGACATCGGCCAATTTTGTGACGCGAAAACCAAATGAATTCTGCCCTAATCTTTTTCGGGTCCGAAGTTGGGCTGGCGTACGGAGGGAGAGTTGTGATGCAAATTTCTTATCAAATTCGCCCTAATATTTTTCGGGTCATTTCCCTTCACTGCGTATTAACTCATCATCCCGCTCCAATCATTTTACGCACATGTCCTCAATCAGAACTTGCCCTGCTCCCGGCTGCGAGTGCATTCGATGGCGTTTAAGGCGATGGGACATGGATGTGGCGATTTCATATCAATCGCATTAAGTTTTAACGCTGTTCAATTAAGTTCCAAGGTTTTCACATCTAATCGCATTAAGTTTTAACACTATTCAAGATCGGACCTCCACTCCTGTTAGCGATTCCGCATGCTCCAATATGATTCGGCCTTCGGCTCTCATTAATGATCAGAGATTAATTATGATGGGCGTACTTTGATTGCATTGCAGTCGGGTCGACAAAATGGCGTTTAGCTATGGTTTTTCAGACAAGTCGGTTGCTGGATTACACTGCCTGCTAACTGTGACGATAAGGAGAAGTGGCCAGTTGAACTGCTGCCTAGACCTTGCTGCATATCTGCATTTCTCTTGGTTCTGTCTCTGTCTGTCTTCCCCTATTAATTGGAATTTTGCTTCTCCATCTCCTCTTGTGCCCACTGCGCCTGAGACTGCACCCATGCCTCGCGTGCGTCATAGGATGCGTTGCCACAGGGGGAGCACTAGAGATCAACCCCTGCGCGCTCCCTCCAGCCCCTCAACAGAGTCAACTTCCGGCTAGTCCAGTGATTATTACGCAGGTCGATATCCAAATACTATGAGTGGGCGGGGTCGGGTTGTAGGATCTGGCCACCGTATGGATTCCCCTGCTCCTCGCTTCCCCACCGCTAGTTCACCTTCTCCCACGACGTGCACTGCGCAATTTTCCTTTAACTGCTCTCTCAACCGCCCACGAATCACGGCTTTAGTCACTGTGGTCTTCCGCGAGGAGGCCCAAATGGAGGAAGAATGCACCCGTCCGGCGGGTCTGAGCTCGGAAAAATCCGGCCAGCATTCGGTCCTTCAGGAGGGGAGCCATGGCATGCATGTGGAGGTAGCACCTAGCGATCCTGGACCTTCCGAAGGATGGTGCCGAATCATGGAGGAACCACCGGAGGAGTAGTTTGGTTAATTTGTTTTTCTTGCTTAGCAGGCCCACTTAATTGGGCTGCTTTTAGATTATTTTACTGTGTTGGACCTTGGTAACATTTTTGAATTCTGTAAATTAAACGTTCAAGACTGGTTTCCCCGTATGAGGGCAGTCTTCTTAATTTTTTGATTTTTTGATGACAAATTTGCCATGAGTATGGCCAGGCAATGTTTTTGACTTCGGTGTAATTTTATTCGCAATGTTAATAGATTAACTTTACTTTGAATTCTCACATGATTAGCGTTTTTCTTGATCTGTTCAAGGATTTTGGGTACTTTAATTTGTATTTGGAACAATGGGCGTCGGTACTCTATCTGTTGCTTTACTGTTCTACATACTACTATTTCACTTTCTTATAGATGCCTCGGGCATATTTGAATGCTTTCTCAGATTGTCGATAATCTCCATGTGGACCGTTACTGGATTTTATATCATGTCCCTGTATGTGACATGGGGTATTTTCTATCATTGTCTGGGGTGGGACTTCCACTTTTCTGGATGGATATTTGGGTTCCAATCTTCAGATGTGAAAATGTAATGACTTCATGGACTGTTTTACTTCATATAATATATTCAAAACAATGTTTTTTCTCTTGTGAAAAAAATGATTAATGTTTATCACTCTGCCTTCAAAACTAGCGATGCTGGTCTATGTTGCTGGTTTATTGATATGGTCTGATGGTCTTTTTATATTTTGGACATATCACACTCCTCACATGATTAGTGTTTTTCTCTGTTCAAGGATTTTGGGTACTTAATTTGTATTTGGAAAAATGGACGTCGGTACGTACTCTATCTGTTTCTTTACTATTCTACATACTGCTATTTCACTTTCTTATAGATGCCTCGGGCATATTTGGATGCTTTCTCAGATTGTCGATAATCTCCATGTGGACCGTTACTGGGTTTTATATCAAGTCCCTGTATGTGACATGGGGTATTTTTCTATCACTGTCAGGGGTGGGACTTCCACTTTTCTGGATGGATATTTGGGTTCCAATCTTCAGATGTGAAAATGTAATAACTTCATGGACTGTTTTACTTCATATAATATATTCAAAACAACGTTTCTTCTCTTGTGAAAAAAAAATGATTAATGTTTATCACTCTGCCTTCAAAACTAGCGATGCTGGTCTATGTTGCTGGTTTATTGATATGGTCTGATGGTCTTTTTATATTTTGGAGATATCACACTCCTCACATGATTAGCGTTTTTCTCTGTTCAAGGATTTTGGGTACTTTAATTTGTATTTGGAACAATGGACGTCGGTACTCTATCTGTTGCTTTACTATTCTACATACTGCTATTTCACTTTCTTATAGATGCCTCGGGCATATTTGGATGCTTTCTCGGATTGTCGATAATCTCCATGCGGACCGTTACTGGGTTTAATATCAAGTCCCTGTATGTGACATGGGGTATTTTCTATCACTGTCTGGGGTGGGACTTCCACATTTCTGGATGGATATTTGGGTTCCAATCTTCAGATGTGAAAATGTAATGACTTCATGGACTGTTTTACTTCATATAATATATTCAAAACTATGTTTTTTCTCTTGTGAAAAAAAAATGATTAATGTTTATCACTCTGCCTTCAAAACTAGCGATGCTGGTCTATGTTGCTGGTTTATTGATATGGTCTGATGGTCTTTTTATATTTTGGACATATCACACTCCTCACATGATTAGCGTTTTTCTGTGTTCAAGGATTTTGGGTACTTTAATTTGTATTTGGAACAATGGACGTCGGTACTCTATCTGTTGCTTTACTATTCTACATACTGCTATTTCACTTTCTTATAGATGCCTCAGGCATATTTGGATACTTTCTCAGATTGTCGATAATCTCCATGTGGACCGTTACTGGGTTTTATATCATGTCCCTGTATGTGACATGGGGTATTTTTCTATCATTGTCTGGGGTGGGACTTCCACTTTTCTGGATGGATGTTTGGGTTCCAATCTTCAGATGTGAAAATGTAATGACTTCATGGACTGTTTTACTTCATATAATATATTCAAAACAGCATTTCTCGTCTTTCATTTTTTTTTTTAAATTGAACCCGCCGTCGGTATACCGATGCCTCGTAGACGTCGGAATTGCGACAACTCATAAACGTCGGAAGAGAGACAGAATAAAAACGTCGGACGAGCGATGTTCAAAACGTCGGACCACATTTTGTCGAAATTGCGACAGCTTACAAACGTCAGAAGAGCGGCGTTCAAAACGTCGGACCACATTTCGTCGGAATTGCGACATCTTACAAACGTCAGAAGAGCGACGTCCAAAACGTCGGACCACATTGTGTCGGAATTGCGACCGTTTACAAATGTCAGAAGAGCGACGTTCAAAACGTCGGACCACATTTTGTCGGAAGTGCGACAGTTTACAAACGTCGGAAGCGCGACGGTTCGTGAGAAGTCGGAAGAGTGACGCTTGTTCGGAAGCGACGGAAGAAGTGTCAATAGTGCGACACTTTTTAGGTGCGTTGGAACTGCGACGGCATGAAAAACCACGTTTTTTCCGCCCTCGAACTGTCGCTCTTGCGACGACTATGTGTCGGAATAGCGACGAATTTGCCGTCGGAATTTCCGCTAAATTTTCTAGTGACCTTTATCCATTCCAAGTCAACGTTGGGAGGAGATTTCAATAGATTTTATCACAGGTTTACCTAAGTCCGAAGGAAATAATGTCATCATGGTGGTGGTTGATAGACTTACCAAGTATGCACACTTTTGTGCATTATCTCATCCATTTAAAGCAAGTACAGTTGCTACTACATTTATGGACAAAATTCAAAAGCTACATGGAAGCCCAAGGGTTATTGTGAGTGACAGAGATCCCATTTTTACTGGAAATTTTTGGACGGGGTTATTTTCTTGTTTGGGTACTCAATTAGCTCATAGCTCATCTTATCATCCTCAATCTGATGGTCAAACTGAGATCGTAAATAAATGTTTGGAAGGATATCTTCGTTGTTTTGTATCTGATAAACAAACACAATGGGTCAAGTGGTTACCTCTTGCTGAATGGTGGTATAACACTTCCTTCCATCCTGCAGCAAAAATGACCCCATTTATGGCACTTTATGGATATCATCCACCATCCATCACATCATATTTAAGAGAAAATTCGAAGGTTCAAGCAGTGGAAGATCACATCGAGCATCAGCAAGAAGTTCTCCAACTCTTAAAGGATAACTTGACTTTGGCACAAATCGAATGAAACAACAGGCAGATCAACATCGCAGCGAGAGAAGTTTTGATGTAGGAGATTGGGTATTTTTACGGCTACAACCATACAAACAAATGTCCCTCAAGCAAGCAAAGAAGGATAATAAATTATCGCCAAAGTACTATGGTCCTTACAAGGTGTTGCGAAAGATTGGTACTATGGCATACAAATTGGAGCTTCCTGCTTCTTCGCGAGTACATCCAATTTTCCATGTTTCATGCTTAAAGAAGGTTATCGGTGAAAATCTTCCAGTTCAAACAATATTACCAGAACTTGATGAGGAAGGAAAAATCATATTGGAACCTGAGGCGGTCATGGAAACAAGAACTCGACAACTACGGAATCGATCAATTTCAGAGTATCTCATCAAGTGGAAGAACTTACCCACTGAAGATTCTACATGGGAGGATGAGAATTTTATACAGAAGCACCCGGAGCTACTCAAGCGTTGAGGACAACACTTTTTTTTAAGGAGAGGGGCATGTTAGGTCCCTATATCACTAGTATAGTCCCTTATTATTGTTAGTGTAAACCCTTATTGTTATTAATGTACCCTTGTAACCCCCATTTTGTTATTATTGTGCCCTTAAATTATTATTGTTAGGTCAGCTAGGATTACATTGTGGCCCACTAGGATTACATTATGGCCCCATGGACTCCTATATATAGAAAGGAGGTTTTGTAAATTGTATCATCCAAGAATTGTTAATTCATGTAATGTATTGGAGGTTGCCCCCTCGAAGTGGCTTATTTCTAAGGCGTTGATATCTCTTTTCTTCTCTTTTTGGAGTTGGTTTCCCAACACAGGCTTTACCACAATCCAAACCAAATTACTTGTCTTTATTTATATCAAATTCTACTCAAAACCCTTCATGATTTCGTTTAATTTGAATGGTCAGTGTCATGGTTTTGTGAATTATCTGAGACAATAAAGTAAGTATTTATTATTTTTCATGATTCCATTGTTTTGACGAGATTTAAACATTAAGAGAATCATTAATAATAGTTTATGTGTTTGTAGGTTTAGACTAAGTTGAATATCATTTTATGCATATGCCAACAGGCATTGAACTGATATTCACCTCCCTGTACTATGCAACAGATTCCTGTACCAATTGGGATTCCTCGTTAAGTTATGGAAATATTGTTTGAACTGGGAGTTTGTCACCTATAATATTCTTTAAGCATGAAACATGGAAAACTGGGTACACTCAGGAAGATGTCGGAAGCTCTAATTTGTATGCCATAGTACCAATATTTTGCAACACCTTGTAAGGGCCATAGTAATTTGGCGATAATTTATTATCATTCTTAGCTTGCTTGAGGGACATTTGTTTGTATGGTTGTAGTCGTAAAAATACCCAGTTGCCTACATCAAAACTTCTTTCGCTGGGATGTTGATCTGCCTATTGTTTCATTCGATTCTGTGCCAAAGTTAGGTTATACTTTAGGATTTGGAGAACTTGTTGTTGATGCTCAATGTGATATTCCACTGCTTGAACCTTAGATTTTTCTCTTAAATCTGATGTGATGGACGGTGGATGATATTCATAGAGTACCATAAATTGGGTCATTTTTTCTACAGTGTGGAAGGAATTGTTATACCACCATTCAGCCAAAGGTAACAACTTGACCTAGTGTGTTTGTTTATCAGATACAAATCATAGAAGATATACTTCCAAATATTTGTTCACTATCTTAGTTTTCCCACCAGATTGAGGATGCTAAGATGAGCTATGAGCTAGTTGAGTACACAGTCAAGAAAATAATTCTATCAAAAAAAATTCCAGTGAAAATGGGATCTCTGTCGCTTACAATAATATTTGGGTTTCCATGTAGCTTTTGAATTGTTCCCATAAATGTAGTAGCAAATGTACTGGATTTAAATGGATTAGATAATGCACAAAAGTGTGCATACTTGGTAATTCTATCAACTACCACCATGATGACACTCTTTCCTTCGGACTTGGGTAAACCTATGATTAAATCCATTGAACCTCCTCCTAATGTTGAATTGGAATGGATAAAGGTTGTAGAAGACTTGAGGTATTAATTTTCTCAACTTTATTTTGTTGGTAGACCAAACATTCTGCCAAAAAAATTTGAATATCAAATTTAAGGCCATCCCAAAAAAAATTCTTTATTGACCATGTGGTACGTTTTTAAAATTCTCGAGTTTCCTCCTAAGGGAGAGGTGTGCAATTCCAAAAGGTTCTTTTGTTTTAGTTAGGAATTCTTACAAATATATAAGCGATCTGTGTACCATAATGACTCATTTTTCCAGCTAAATTTATCATATGTATTTTGATATTGCTGCAACTTTTGAATGAGTGTCAACACTTCTTTTTCATTCTTCCACTCCTCCCTTTCTTCGATTATCCAATATGGTAGGACAAAATAAATGGCATAAATAAATTCTTCCACATCCTCATCCTTTCTTGAGAGTGCATCTGCAACAAGATTTAGCTTCCCTTTTTTGTAGATGATTTCAAAGTCATAACCCAATATCTTTGTAACCCATTTTTGTTGCTCTTCTGAAGATATTCTTTTTTCCAAAAAGTATTTAAGACCATCATGATCTATTTTTACCTTAAAGTGTCTTCCAATTAGGTAGGTCACCATTTTTTTAGTGCATTTAGTATTGCCAACATTTCCTTCTCATAAATAGCTTTTTGTAAATACTTTCCTTTGATTGGATAAGTTTGAAAAGAAATGGGTCTTCCTTCTTGCATTAAAAAAACACCAATTCCATTTCCTGAGGCATCACATTCCAAAATAAAGGTTTTTATGAAGTCTGGCATAGCTAAGATTAGTGTTTGGCACATTTCCTCTTTAAGATGTTCAAAGGCCTTAGTTTCTTTTGGAGTCCAAGAAAATGAATCTTTCTTTAATATTATTGTTAGAGGTGCTTCTATTCTCCCATAATTATTAACAAACTTGTGATAATACCATGTTAACCCAATAAATCCTCATAGATGCTTTAGGGTTGTGGGGATTTTCCATTCCTTAATGGATTTGATTTTGTCAGGGTCTACCTTAAGACCCTCATGAGATACAATATGACCCAGATATTCCACCTCCTGTACTCCAAAGAAACATTTGGAGGTTTTTGCATATAATTGTTTCTCCTACAATAGTTTGAGCACCATGTCAACATGTTGACCATGATCCTTCTGATACTTGTTGTAGATTAGTATATCATCAAAAAATAATAACAGAAAATTTCTAAGGAAGGGTTTGAAAATGGAATTCATCAACCCTTGAAATGTAGAAGGTGCATTGGTAAGGAAAAAATGCAAGAAAAAAAAATCATAATATCCCTCATGAGTTCTAAAAAAAATTTCAGAATGTCTTCAGTCTTCATTCTAATTTGATGATAGGCTGAATGAAAATCCAACTTTGTGAAGTAAATTTCTCCATGTAATTCATCCAATAATTCATCAATGATAGAAATGGGAAATTTATCTTTAATAGTGAGCTTTTTGAGCTCCCTATAATCTGGACACATGTGTCATGGTCCATCCTTCTTGTTCACCAATACTAATGGAGCAGATAAATAACTTTGACTAGGTTGAATTATACCAACCTCTAGCATTTCTACAATCATACGTTCAATTTCACTCTTTTGGGCATAGGGATACCTATAAAGCTTGATGTTTGGAAGAGCGCTTCCTAGAATTAGATGAATAGCGTGATCATGATCACGAATAGGTGGGAGGCATTTGGGAGTCTAAAACAACTTGGAATGATTGTCCAAGACTTTTTGAAGATCTGGAGAAATAGAGGATTTCGATGTTTGAACCTGTAGTGAGCATAATTGTGCAATTACGACTCGTTGTTATTTCTTCAAAAGATTTGTTATGACATTAGATATGATCATCCTTCCAGGTTTCCCTATGATACCCATAATTCAACTTCCTTTCCTTCCCAAAAGAATTTCAAGAAAAGTTCTTGAAAATTAAAAGCTATATTCCCCAAAGATTGTAACCATTGGACTCCTAGTACATTATCAACACTACCCATTGGAATAGAAAGCATTGGACTATTCAATACATATTCCCGCATGGTTAGCTTGATATCATGGCACTTTCTAGAGCAATTTATATTTCCTCCATTTGCAACCATCACTTGACATTATGGTGTTGGATAAAGGAAGCAATTAAATTCCTTGGCTATCTTAAAATGAATAAAATCATGTGTACTACCCAAATCAATCAACGTTGTTACCTTTTTTTTCTTGATATATCCTTCTATCTTGAGAGTTTGAGGAGTGATAATTCTTGCCAATTCATTACAAGATATGGTTGGATTCATTTATTCCTTCTCTAGGGTTGGTTCCTAGTGTATATCCTCCTCTTTTTATGTTTCTTGTTACTTTTCTTCCTCCTCTTCACAATCTATGTAAAATAATTTCTTATTGGCGCACTTATGAACTTTAGTGTATTTTCTATCACGATTATAACAAAGCCTTTTTTATCCTTTTAGCTCCAATTGTTTTGGTGTCAACCTTGTAGGTTGAGGATGGCTAAGAGAAACAAAATTTCCATATTTATAGTTGAGATTGGTAGACTTCCTTGTTGCCATAATTTTTCTTTCAAATTTTCTTTCCACCCTGAATGTTTTTCCAATGAATCAGGTTCCCAAAGGCGAACCTCATGTTGGATGTTATTTTTTAAAGTCCCTATGAAGACATCAATCCTATGTTCCTCTGGAATATTATTTACCCATTAGGGGAATTTTGAGGTCTAAAATGGGCCTCCTAAGAAAAATGTACAAAAAAAATAAACTTTATAACAACCAATAGGATTCAAGATGATGATGTCAACCATGGGGGATGATTCACCATTTTTTAAGTAAAAGGGTAAAAATATTATAAAATAATAAAATAATAAAAAAACTTTTTCAACTCATATTTTCAACTTATCTCCCAAATTTTTTACTCAAATTTTGAGCGGGGTACTCGTTGGATGAAAAATTTAATTCCTCATCTAAGGAGTACCCATGTTTCATACTTTCGATGGACCCTGCTACACGAAAAATGAGAAATACATTTAAAAAATACGATTACATTCACGTTTTTCATGTATTTCCCATTTTTTTTGTGGCAGGACCCATCGAAAGTATGCAACATGGGTACTCCTTGGATGAGGAATTAAATTTTGCATCCAATGAGTACTCCCACTTGAAATTTGAGTAAACAATTTGGGAGATAAGTTGAAAATAAGAGTTGAAAAAGTAGTTTTATCCTATTTCCCTCTAAAATTTGATGATGTAATCAAATCTTATTTTATTGTTTCCACTATTATTTTATAATTTCCTTAGGAGGCCCATTTTAGACCTCAAATTCCCCTAATTCTTATATTCAATTTTTGGAATTCCTCAATGTGCTCCATTATTGAACCCTTTTGTTTGACATTTATCAATTGGATAAAGAAGGTGTTTCTCTTTGTATCCTCATAATGTGCTATCATTTCCTCCATAAAAATTGACCAAGTGACAAGTGGTTTACGAGAACAAAACCATCGATACCCTACAAACTTATTTTGTTCTAAATATAAAGTTGCAATGCATACCTTTTATGTGTGTTGCACATCATGGGGCTAAAAGTATTGCCCCATTTGTAGTATCCATGTTATCGAATCCTTGCCATCAAATTTCCTCATATCGATCTTTGGAATATTGTGGGTATTGAATCAAAAATTAGAGTCTATGAAATCATGATTATAACATTTATTTTGTTCTCATCATGAGTTTATTCTACTATCCTTTCACCATTAGAATCATTTCTTGTAGCAACTTTGTCAAACCTTCCTTCAAACCTTCCATGTCTACTTTTAGACCCTTCTTCATGTCTTCCATGTTTCCTTTCAGTTTTTATTCTATACCATCAATCTTAGCTTCCATGAAATCCATGTCATTCTTCAAACCATCCATATTAGCTTCCATTAATATCTTCAAACCATCCATGTTAGCTTCCATTTCGTTTTTGGTTACTTTTTGTGAAAGAGAAATTTGTTCAACTTGGTCTCGTAATTATGATATATAATGTTGCACTTCTTCCTCTTTATGCGTCATAGTAGATATTTTTTAGGGATTAATGGGTGTGGAATTATTTTTGGGAGGCATTATATAACCCAATACTCATATCAATTCTTCAAAATTACCTTTGGAATCACTTCAAACTGATTTTTTTAAACAATTAAAAAAAAAACACACCTTTTTGTTGCTTTTGAGGAGCTCGATATTGAAACTCATGTATCTCTATGATTTCAAATCCCAAATATTTTAAATTAGGTTATGTAGTATCCCTCTGAGTCTTCTTTCCAATTCCATAGGTCAAACCTAATTTGGATTCTTCAAGACAAAGTTATAACCTATCTCCCACAATGGACTAATGATGCACTGGTTTAGTAGAGCGATGTAATATTCCCAAAATAGGAACTGCAACAATATATAAAAGTTATGCAGGAAAATAACACATATCATCTAAGACAAGAGTAGGAGGCCAATATGGAGACCCTTATTTAACATTTATAACAGCAAATCAGATGTACAATGAGGCCCATAAGATGTACAATAGGAAATAGAAGTCTCCAATGTAAGAAAATCCTCAAAATGAGGTGTTGCAACCATGTATTAAGACTAAAAAGAGCTTGAAAGCTTTATTTTATTGGTTGTAATAGCTGTATATTGCACTTCATATCTAGAGCATATTTTTGCATGAAAATTTAGATCCATATCAAATCCATACACTAGAAAGGCTCTTCTTCAAAATCCCCTTGGGGTTTTCAGCAATACATGAAGGACAAGGAGTAGATCTGAGATCTAAAGCTGCAGATCTGTAGAATTCTTCAGATATTTAGGAATATTCATATCTGATCTGATATATACAATACAATGATTCTCTTCAATGGATCTCAAAGGTGAAGGGCAGATCCCCAACACATGAAAATCACTCCTCCAAAAGATGTGTCAAAGTGACCTTGCAACAACACCTACAGAAAAATGCAGATCTGGAAGAAAATTTGCGCAGTAGGGTTTAAGATATGTTTGGCCATATGCCAAGATCTGAAAATGGTGCTCAAGATGTTCAATACTCTCTTGCCAATGGAATATAAGACTTATCCACTGGAAAGGAGCACTGAAATGGTCAAGATATTAGTAGATCTAGCCTCCACTTGTTGCAGCTTTCAAAGAAAACCAAACCCTCAACAGGATCTGCGTTTTAGTTGGAAGAAGAAGCTTGGCCTCAAGCCAGATAGTGGACTATGCAATACAAACTCTCCCAAGAACTACTCAATGGGAAGATGTGGGATTCCCGATTAGGAACACCCAATGCTAAACAAAATTTGAAATCTAGGCTAAACAGCCAAAGAAAGCTTATATGTCTAAACAGAAAATACTTTAGAAAATATAATATCATTCAACAACAACATTTTCATGTTTCCATCCCATTCCTTATATATATTAAGAGCTTGTAAACCCTAAACCATCTTCAATGAAATAGCTCCTTTCACACAAGACATCTCCATCTAAAACTGTGTTGTGCCTCATTGATGACCACTCCTCCAAGACAACGTTGTAGATTTGGTCATGGTTGACCCAGTAAAAACATCCAACCCCTTTCACACCTAATGGTGCTTGCTTACATAGCCAAGATTTAGACTTTTTCATATTTGGCATTGATTTATTTGTTGTTTAGGAGTTTTATGATTCTCCTTTACATTTTTATTCATGAAACAAAAAAATAAAGTAAAATTGAATATTCCCATTAGCTTAGGAATAATTGGGAACATTACAGTCCTCCCCTCCAAAATGTTGCTTTTCCTCAAGAAACTGATAAGGTGAGTGCTGCAACTCTCCTCCTCCTCCATTGGTGACACCCTCATGTGATAAGCTTCCTCCATAAGCTAAGTGTTCACCAATCCATCCTTCCATGAATTGTTCCTCCAAAGTTCTCATGAGATGTAAATAGTCCATCCCACAAGGAGACAATAACTCAAATTAAACAAACATGGCTTGCCCAATGTCCTCCCTGAAACATGTAGCATAAGATACATGGAGAACCTCCATCCCATGGGGCACATACATACCTCCCATCCTCCCACCATACATTCCCATAAAAAGCACAAGTACATCATCAATGTATGGAAGCAAAACAATATACATACAAATAGAAATTTGTGCATATGGAGGTGGGTCATAGTCCCACATGTGGAACCAACGCAGTGAATCTCCTGCCTGCATCAGATCTAGATGTGGTAAGTGGTTTATCCACCACTTACTTGATGTCCATGTTATCTCACTATGGCTGAAAGTGTGAGATATATTTAGTGCCTTAGGAATGCACCCATCATGAAATATAATCTCCCTTTTTTCATCAAGGGAGTGGCCAATTTCAGAAATTTTTGTGGCCCCATGTTGGCCATGAAGTTTAAAAAATGTAATACTCCTCCTTGGAATCATGGCTTGCATAAACATGGTGAAAGGATGCATACAATCAGAAAATAAAACATGTTTTACATGATTATGTTCTTCACCAAAAATCCTCCTTATACACATGGAGTGGTACATAGATCTATCCTCCCCCTCAAAAGGAGAAAGAGGGGGATGAATTAACTCTTCCATAGAGTTATGTTGTTTCTCCATCTCCACATGGTACATGCATCTTTGACAATGTTGATATAGTTCTCCTTCAAAGCCCTCCCAATAGTAGCTCCTCAAAATGATGTTGTTGAGCTTCATTGAATATGTGTGGCTGAAACAGAACTCTTCATAGGCTCCTTGTAGCAACTTCTCCTTGAGCTTGGAAGCTCTAGATAAGAAAATCCTACCATGATGATAGATGACTCCTTCTTGGACTAAATAGCCCTTTTCATGTAGCTGGTCATCAAGTATCATACAACTGTGAAGATCCTTGGAATATTCCACCAACAGTTGGGATTTCCAATATGGATCTAATCTCCCCAACAACGACAGTGTTGATAATGTATAAAAAAAAAAGTCTGTCATGTTGCTGCTCTCCTCCTTGACATCTCCCATGCTAAAGGTATGTGTTGGAAGGCCATTCCTTCCATTCTCCTCCTCTCACAGTGCAAAATCAGAAATGAGAGTAGGTGATGATGACAAGGGAAGGAGATATCCCTCCTCCTTGAGCCTACCCAAGCCTCCCAGCGTTGTATCATTGTCTTCCAATGCTCCCATCCCTCCTGGATCTGATTTTGGAGCATCATGTTGTGAGAGATCTCCCACAAAAACTGAATCAGGTGGCCTCCTAGGTGGTTTTCCACTAGATAAAAGTGTCCCATGCAGAAATCTCATGAGCATGATAGATGAGACTGTAAGGTCCTTGCTTCCACTACGCAAATCCATCTCTATTTTTTGTGTGGAAGTGGTATGTGAGGTATATGTATGCATTTCTTTGATCATTTGAGTTTCAACACTATTCTTGTCCACCCATTCCATTTACAAAGCCTCCCAATCAATGGTGACTTTTCCCAATGTAATCATCCATTGAACACCCAAAATCACATTGGTGTCTGGTATGTCAACCACAAAGAAGTGATCAACCAAGGTATAAGTTCCCATGGTGACTAAAAGTGATGGGACATAATGCATGCATTGCATTGTTCTATCTCCCGAGACCAAAACAGATAATCCCTCAAAAGTATCAGTGGGTATTGCCCTCCTTTGCACTAGATGGGCATCAATGAAATTGTGAGTTGCCCCACTATCAATCAAAACAGAGACCCTCTAATTCAAGATGGAACCTTGAAATCTTAGGGTCAAGTACTCAGGTACTCCTCTCAAAGATGCAAGATCCCCTCTAATAGGAACAAATTCTCCATCCCCATTTCCTGATGGTGTCGTCTCTCCTCCTGCAGTGTTAGCATTATGACCTCTTCTTGGCTCATCTTCTTCTTCCTCCTCAACATCTGAGAAGACCTCTATGTAATATTCTTTTCCAAAAACACATCTATGTCAAGGTGCCCATGATTCTTGGAAAGTGAAGAAAAACTTCTTCTTTCTTATATCTCTCCGGACTTCAATGTCAAGAGGATTCTTGTATGAGATCTCCTTGGACGGAGCAACTTTTTCTTCCTTTCCCTCTAAAGGAAAAGAGGGCTTATGTTGAAAAGTTTCCCTTGCTTTTGGCAAGGCATATTTAAGGTCTCTAGCCCTTTCAATAGCATCATGCAAGGTAGTGGGCTTGGTATATTTTACCAACCCATGAAGAGGTTCATCTAACCCATCAATGAACATGTACACCCTTCTAGCTGCAGACAAATCAGGAACCACAACAGATAATCTCATAAATTCAGAAATATAAGAATCGGTATTACTTGATTGCTTTAACTTTGTAAGGCTCATGAATGGCGCCTTTGGATATCTTCTGTCAAATCTCTTCACCATCCTTCTAGTGAACTCTGAATAAGCAGTCACATTGGCATGACCCAATGTAGACAAGCCATGGAACCACCAGTCATGTGCTTCATCTTCAAGGTGCAGCACTGCAATCTTGATAGCCTCCATCTCTGGAACTTTGTTCAACTGAAAGTAGATGTCATTTTTTTCTACCCATGCTCTGGCAGAACACTTGGATGACCCATCAAAATTGGGTAAAAATAATCTGCCCATAGAGTGATGTTGATCATGATTTTGAGTGAATCCACCATCTCTATGCTCATGCCTTGGTCTTCTTTTGTCCTTGAGGTGACAAAACTCCTGAAAACTCAAGTGATCTTTGAATCTCTAATTTTGAGACTCATATTCTTCAAAATAGTCTTCAAGGGATGCTTGCTCTTGAAACCCTTCATTTCCCACAGCCAAAAAGGTAGGCATGGTAGAATTTTGGGAAGCTTGTGGCTGATGCACTAGTTGATCATTCCAGTTGTCGGGTTTAGGGGTCCTAACCCAGGTTTGCACATTAAGGTTTGCCAAAAAAACCCTATACTACTAGCCCTTTCATCAGTGACCTGCTTGCGCAGGTCAAAGTATCACCCGAAGCAGTATGGGAGGGTGTTGGAACCAGGTTTCCGCACCCAGAAAGAGAGCAGGTAAGCCAAGCCACGCACAACACACAGATTTATGGGAATAGAGCTAGTTCGCAGGCTTAAATAAATACACGGTGCACACAATGTTACAGATCTAGATCTTAGGTCCGCATCCACGTACGTTCGACCCAACAAAGATATAAATTATAGTATATGCAGCAGACCAGATAGCATATCTTATAATAAACACAGTAGATAATAAAGATAATTCGTACCTTATCACAGATCTAACACAGAGTATAGATTCATATAACAGATAGATCTCAGAACCAGATATCTGCAATACTTCTCATATATTATCAGCAAATTCTTACATAACCCCAAATCCCACCTGTGCACACAGCCAGCAGGGTCAAATCCCACTTGTGCACACAGCCAGCAGGGTCCACACACAGCAGGACAAAGGATCTCTGCGTACACAACCAGCAGGAGTCCGACCTAAATACCCGAAACCCAGAACTAACAATACGCACTTAGCATTCACTTCTATTCATCTTCTACCTATCAACTCAAAAATACTTACTATTTATACCAATTTAGCCTAGACTTACCATGGTCCGCAAACCGTGGCTTGCAGACTCCTGGTTTTACCTATTTATCCGCTTACAACGTATTGGGGCTTTTATCCGCCTTATCACCCTTACGCTAGACTAAATATAATCAAAATAATACAAAATTGGACCAGCTTTCATCAGTGTGGGAGACCCTGTTCCAACAGTCCCCCAACACAATCTTGTGACTCATCTCGAGTCATCGCAACGGTAGAGCCTCCACCTGTGCGCGCAATTCATTAATATATGAAATTAGGGGGGGAAGGATGTCAAGACTCTGGCGGGTAGCACCTTGGGCGAGTGCGACAAGATTTTGTGACATTGGTCCTTCCGCAGCTGAGGTGAGATTTTCCCGTAGTTGATGGAGGTGCGTTATTGCTACCTCTGCATCTTGTGAAAGACGGAAAGCCGAAGCGACCCATGGTTTCAGATGTTGACTCATGGTGTCTCTCTTTCGGCGAAGTTCTTCGATTTCTTCTTGGAGTATAATACTGAACCTGATGCTTACCAATATTTGTGTTGGCACCAGTGTGGGTAATGTAGCTTCGATGCAGGCCACTGCCTCTTCCTTCTGTTTTAAGTCCGGGTTGAGTTGCTGAAGTTTTGGTGCATGTTGTACCATGGTCCAGAGCTGCATGGTGGACTCAATCAATTGAGTTGCCTAGACGATCTATGCAGTAATGGTATCCATAGATTTGGTGACAAGGGTGGTGCATTGCTCGCAGACCTCTGGGGTTGTGTCAGGTTGTAACTGATTATGAAATATGGTAATTTGTTGTGCCAACACTGTTTTTAGGTCCCGCAATTCTATTTTGGCTACCCTGAATGCCGCTACTAGGCCTGCCACCTTATCCTGTGCTGACATCATAGCAGGGAGCTCCTCTGGTAGTTTTGCATAGATTTGGTGAATCACTGTTGCGAGCTTAGTTTGCCATGGGATAGCGAGAGTGAGGGCAGTGTGTTGTTGTTCCATTGTCCGTTCGAGGAGGCTGAGTCATTGGTCCGTCTGCTCGTCTCGGTGATAGATTTCTTGTGAGACCGTGGTGTGAAATATTTGGAGGGCTTCGTGGGGAAGCACAGCCAGGTCCAATTGTATGCTTTTGCCAACGGGGAATTGGATACCTAAAAAGGCATTTCCAGGTACAGAACAAACCTGGTCTTCTACTGAAGCGAGAGAGGTATTGGTAGTTGTCGTGGGAGTATCTTATTGAATTAGGCTGTCTTGAATTGCAGTGGTGCATAGCTGTAGATCTCGAATGGCGATCTGAATAGTGGTGAGCGTGACCTGCTATTGGTGCTCTATTGCAGACCAGTTTTCCTCAGCGGTCAGAGTGACGGCGCCTGTAATTTGCATGAGGTCACTACTAGTGAGAGTGAGTGCGGTATCATGGTCCTTGTGCGGAGCACGTGGCTTCTTTCGAGTCCCTGTTTCGTATGCTCTCAGCCGCTTTGTGCCATGGCTATCAAGAGTATTACCTTCGTCCAGAATGAGCGCAAGA
The DNA here is from genome assembly GCA_034641835.2 of Pinus albicaulis. Classification (NCBI taxonomy): domain Eukaryota; kingdom Viridiplantae; phylum Streptophyta; class Pinopsida; order Pinales; family Pinaceae; genus Pinus; species Pinus albicaulis. The sequence continues at coordinate 694,017,426 of CM076580.1, forward strand.
TGTGACCTCGTTGCATCTTTGGTTTTAACAGTCTCTAGTAGCTGCGTAGTGCCTTTCGCGAATTTGGTGGGGCTGGCCTGTGGGATCTCCTGGGTAAGTGGTTTTGCATTTGGCGTGGTGGCCCCCCTGGTGCTTTGCCATACAGGAATCCAGCACTCCAGTTCTTTGTCAATTGCTTCATCCTTGGGTAGTATTTCCATAGTTGCTGTAGGTTTACTGATTGGTATACGACAGACGCCTACTGTCAGGAGGTGGGGAGCAAGTTGGGAGAGTACAACTAATATGGTATAAAGGATTATGCAGTATACAGAATAGGTAGGAAATTTATATACATGATACAGGCCAACAGAGCTACCGGTCCGTCTCTGCGGACAACTCCCGTGGGTAACTAACAGTAATGGCGTTCCTACTTGGGGCATACCATCGGATGAGCAGTAAAAAATATTCTGTAATATCTTCATTAATTTCCATTTGGTTGTGCCCATCAACGGTAAATCTTCCTTGTTACCATAGTTCACTGTTCCAACAGCTACTTTTCGTACCTTCTGTGTAGTGGACATGTCTGCCATGTTCTACCCCTGCCCCCCCAACACAATCTTTTTTCGCAGGGGTTGCTGAACTAGGGAGGGCTGACTTATGGCAGTCTGGTCTATCTTTTGCCAAAGGGAGAAGCGTAGCTTGGTCACACGTGATACATACTGCCAAACCAGCTTTCGGACATACTGGGTGTACCCAATGGTCGCACTGATATGTTCCTTCTGTCAGATAGTAGTATTTTTTTGGCCTCATCCTGAGTTGTGGTGGGGTATGTTTCTAAGTCCCCGTTGCGCAACGCAACTGGCCCTACAAATTCATCCTTTAGTGTATCTCTGTAAGGGTTTTGCTGGAGTCCCTTGTCTACATACCCTGCGGTCCTGTCTTCATGGGGACCTTCAGACTCCAAGGAGGTCTTGTCTTGCACACCCGTTGGTGCTTCAAATCGCAGCACCATCATATCCCGACATTCTTCCCATTTATGGACAGTATCCTTATGTATCTCCCACCATTGTGCTGGCGCACTGCATAGCGCCTGTTCAAGGGCTTCCAACCGGCACTCTCACGGAACCTCTCCTACGAATGCTTGTAAAAAATATTGAATGGGACCAAACTCGTGAAACTGGGGTAGACTTCTTACTTCGGATGATATGCTTCGGAGATCCTTTGTCATACAGTGCAATGTAGGTGCATCTTATAAGTGTGGTGACCAGAATTCCCACCCTCTACTTGAGTCCCCTTTCTACCAGATCATACCATCTGTTCCATCCTTCGTAGTTAGCTGGTATGGCCGCACTATGTCTGTATGTCGTGCTTCATCCATAGGATCTAGTGGGATTGTTACTTGTGTTCCTTTTTTCTCAAATGTCATACTGCGATCCTTTATATTAATGATACCACCTATAGTCATGGCCCAGTTTAGGCCTAGGAGTGCTGGATAGGGATCCGTATCTCCCACAGTGTGTATAACTTCAAAATCAACCCGTACCTTGACTCTAGCGATGTTTACAATAACCTGTGGTAATTTCCCCAAAGGTTTTATCATCTGCTGATTAGCCATGCGTAGCTGGGTGGTGGTCCGCTCAAGTGTAGGTTCACCCATTTGCTGCCAAGTCTGCTTAGGGATTATGTTCGCCTCAGATCTTAAGTCAAGAATGACTTGATCCATCTTAAAATCCCCAATCTGTGTAGTCAATCACATCTCCCGACCTGTGCATTTTTGTTTATGCATTTTTCATACCCGCGTAGCTAGGTAGGCCTGGCCATCGTACCCCTTGAGTAGAGTTTGAATATTCTCCGTGGTCTACTGGTGGCAGCGCAGCTGCATACATACTTGTAGGAATGGTTTGATTTTTTTCCCACATTCATCATTAGGTGCGAGTAATGGGCCGCAATTTTCCTCCCTTCTAGGCACAAAGTTGATTTCTTGCGGGGGTTGCGCTCTTACTTGCGTTGCTGGGCCAGCAGTTTCTTGTGTCCGTGCTTCACTAGGTGACCTTGTCTCTCGCGGCTCTACCTTTACCTGCTGCACATTTTGTGTGGTAGTCTGTTGTTTTTCTTGAACCTTAGCTATTAGAACTGGGTAATCTTTGATCGAGTGATCCAACTGTCTACAATACCGGCAGGTTTGTCTATTTGGATTGATGCAGTCTCTTGCAAAATGACCGATTTCCCCACATTTGTAGCAGATGAGTTGGCCCCGCCCTCGACCGACGCTTCCTCCTTAGCCTCCTCCCCTACCTAGACCTGGGGATCCCCTTACTCCTTCAAGGGATCTGGGCAACGTTAGGTCAGACTGAACCCAGAATAGGCTCCCTCGCTCCGTCAGTAACTCATATGTGCGGAAATTTTGTTCATCATGGCCAACCGATCTGTAGAACCAACACCATTGCTGCGCTCCACTTGACCCCGTAGCCTCCCTAGGTCGTAAGGGACTAGGCACTCCAGTATGCATATATGCAGTCAATAGTGGGAAGTTATCCTTGGTATGACCATTTACTCGGCACCGAATGCACCATCTGTCCGGGCTGACCGCTGGTCCGTGTTCCTTGCACGGGTTCTAAATCTCGAGATGCATTTCTTCTATCTGACCTTGAATCTCATGTACTCCCAGTTGAGTGTCATCTCTCGGGCCAGCTTCTAGTTTCATAGCCACCTCCAATGCTTTTTCCTGCATTTCGATAGATTTCTGCCCCATAAGTATCCGTAGGTGAGGTAGAAGCATAGCGATGAACCATTTTGTGTGTTGTCTATCATCATATTGGAATCCACCTTCTCTTATTGCTTTCTTTAATCACTGATCTACTTCCCATACAGATTCAGATGACCCTTTCTTGATATCCTTTAGTTCATTCACTGTCTGCGAGTAGGATTTAGGTCTCTTGAATTGTTGCTTTAGTGTAGCCTTAATTTGATCAATAGTTGCATTTGCCTTCTGCCCAATGTATCCCATATACCAATCCAAATCCCTTTCCTCGAAGGCAAGGGATAAATGAGCCCATCTCACTGCATCATTTAGTATTTTCTGCGCAGCCCATACTGACTCTACAACAAACCAGAACTGATCCATATCCTCATCGCCCGCACCTTTAAAGGTTGGGAGCTTTAAGTGCGCAGCCATGTCACCTGTTGGTGGGGGTGGTGGCGAGTTTTTTCCTTGATGAGAGCTCGATGGAGGAGTTGATGGAGGGTTGAATGTGGTGAAATCCCTTACCGGGATATACGTAGCCTGATCTCCTTCCTATTTGGTTCTATAGTACTTCCCGCTACGCGTAGTACCTTCGTTCTGGTCGGAATTCATTCACGGCGTATGGCTACACAAGATACTTTTCTCGCACAACAAGGTCTTTATTAACAGTGGTAATGTTTTGAGGAACTTACCGTGGAACCATTTAATGAATCACCTTTCTACTTCAGAATAGGATATTGACTGATCAATCGAAAATTTTGTCACAAATCCTTCTAGTACGTTGTCCACCCAGTGATCTAACGTTCGGATGATAGTATTGTCAATCTTCTTTAGCTGCGAAAGTTGTTCTGGGGTCCACTGCGTAACTCGCTCGTCCTTCCAACACATTTGGAATTCAACTAAGTTGGACAACCACTCCTAAAGTACGATCACAATTGTTACAAATAATATTTTGTAGCTCTATATGAAAATATATTTGTTCTTCCACTCTTCAGTAGTTATCTTTGTACTGCGATTTTCTTTTATGGTGAATTCCTGAACTTGTCTTTCAAACCATTCATCAATTTATTTCTTTTCGGGTTTCCAATATGGCCTTGGCATTCCCTGATCTTTCAAAATGCTCCTGTTCCTGGCAAAGGAACCATTTGTTGGGTTTAGGGGTCCTGACCCAGGTTCGCACGTTAAGGTTTGCCAACAAACCCCTATACTACTGGCCCTTTCAGCAGTGACCTGCTTGCGCAGGTCAAAGTATCACCCGAAGCAGTATGGGAGGGTGCTGGAACCAGGTTTCCGCACCCAGAAAGAGAGCAGGTAAGCCAAGCCATGCACAACACACATTTTTATGGGAATAGAGCTATTTCGCAAGCTTAAATAAATACATGGTGCACATAATGTTACAGATCTAGATCTTAGGTCTGCATCCACGTGCGTTCGACCCAACAAAGATATAAATTACAGTATACCCGGCAGACCAGATAGCATATCTTATAATAAACACATCAGATAATAAAGATAATTCATACCTTATCACAGATCTAACACAGAGCACAGATTCATATAACAGATAGATCTCAGAACCAGATATTTGCAATACTTCTCATATATTATCAGCAAATTCTTACATAACCCCAAATCCCACTTGCGCACACAGCCAGCAAGGTCCACACACAACAATACAAAGGATCCCTGCGTACACAACCAGCAGGATTCCAACCCAAATACCCGAAACCCAGAACTAACAATTTTCACTTAGCATTCACTTCTATTTATCTTCTACCTATCGACTCAAAAATACTTACTATTTATACCAATTTAGCCTAGAATTACCATGGTCCGCAAACCGTGGTTTGCGGACTCCTGGTTTTACCTATTTATCCACTTACAACGTATTAGGGCTTTTATCCACCCTATCACCCCTGCGCTAGACTAAATATAATCAAAATAATACAAAATTGGACCAGCTTTCATCAGTGTGGGAGACCCTGCTCCAACACCAGTGGTGAGACATGCCAGAACTTTCTCCAAGATGAAATCTCTTAGGAGATTCTTTGATTTTGTCCAATCTCATCTCTTTAATCTCTCTAGCAACATCTTGCATGGCTCTCAAAAGGATCTTAGGAAAATCCTTTTCTTCTTCTTCAATTCCAGATACAAGGGCTTTACCCTTGTCTTCATTGTCATTGGTGTAATCAAATTTCTTCTGTCTTATTTTCAGGTACCTCTTCTCTCTATCAGTAAGAGGCTCCTCCTCTTTAGAAGACATATTGGCTTCCAAGAATGCACAGGCTCTGCCAAGATGATGCTCTGATACCACTATAATATTCCCAAAATAGGAACTGCAACAATATATAAAAGTTATGCAGGAAAATAACGCAAATCATCTAATACAAGGGTAGGAGGCCAATATGGAGACCCTTCTTTAATATTTATAACAGAAAATCAGATGTACAATGAGGCCCATAATATGTACAATAGGAAATAGAAGTCTCCAATGTAATAAAATCCTCAAAATGAGGTGCTGCAACCATGTATTAAGACTGAAAAGAGCTTGAAAGTGTTATTTTATTGGCTGCAATAGATGTATATTACACTTCAGATCGAGAGCATATCTGTGCATGAAAATTTAGATCCATATCAGATCCATACACTAGAAAGGCTCTTCTTCAAAATCCCATTAGGGTTTTCAGCAATACATGAAGGACAAGGAGTAGATCTGAGATCTAAAGCTGCAAATCTGCAGAAATCTTCAGATATTCAGGAATATTCAAATATGATATGATATATAGAATATAATGATCCTCTTCAATGGATCTCAAAGGCGAAGGGCAGATCCCCAACACATGAAAATCACTCCTCCAAAAGATGTGCCGAAGTGACCCTACAACAACACCTACAGAATAACGCAGATCTGGAAGAAATATTGTGTTGTAGGGTTTAAGATATGTTTGGCCACATGCCAAGATCTGAAAATGGTGCTCAAGATGTTCAATACTCTCTTTCCAATGGAATAGAAGACTTCTCCACTGGAAAGGAGCACTGAAATGGCCTAGATCTGAGTAGATCTAGCCTCCACTTGTTGCAGATTTCAAAGACAACCAAACCCTCAATAGGATCTGCATTTTAGTTGGAAAAAGAAGCTTGGCCTCAAGCCAGATAGTGGACTATGCAATACAAACTCTCCCAAGAGCTACTCAATGGGAAGAGGTGGGATTCCCAGTCAGGAACACCCAATTCTAAACAACATTTGCAATCTAGGCTAAACAGCCAAAGAAAACTTGTATGTCTAAATAGACAATACTTCAGAAAATATAATATCATTCAACAACAACCTTTTCATGTTGCCATCCCCTTCCTTATATATATTAAGAGATTGTAAACCCTTAACCACCTTCAGTGAGATAGCTCCTTTCACACAAGCCATCTCCATCTAAAATTGTGCTCTACCTCATTGATGGCCACTCCTCCAAGACAATGCTGTAGATTTGGTCATGGTTGACCCAGTCAAAACATTCAGCCCTTTCACACCTAAGGGTGCTTGCTTACATAGCCAAGATTTAGCCTTTTTCATATTTGGCATTGATTTATTTGTTTTTTTCATATTTGGCATTGATTTATTTGTTGTTTAGGAGTTTTATGATTCTCCTTTACATTTTTATTCATGAAACAGAAAAATAAAAAAAAATTGAATATTCCCATTAGCTTAGGAATAATTGGGAATATTACAAGCGAACTTGTATGATGTGGCACATGTCACTCTTTCGATCTTTGGCCCTGAAATCGATACAAAAGACACTAAAATCCATGCAATTTTGACCACTTTTTAAAGAATTCCAATTGTGATGCCAGAAATGAAAGTATGATGATTTTCCCTCGGTCACTTGTTTGAGATGAAATTCTGGAGCCTGCAAAAACCCTAACTTCCACAGATCATATCTCCGAAAATATTTTGAACCAAGGTCTGAAATTTTTACATGAAGTTAATAAATATTATGGCTCCACATGATAATCATTAAACTTCTGATGCCTCATAGAAGAAAAAATTATAGAAAAAATTCCAAGATGCCCTGTTTGAAGAAGAAAAACCCTAGAATCCCAAGCTCTGATACCAATTGTTATGAAACCAACCCACAAAATAGAAGAAAAGATAGATCAATGACTTATAAATAAGCCTCTTTGAGGGGGAAATCTCCTTTTAATTACATAAACGAAAGTATTGGATGATTCAAATGATAAAAACCTACTTTCTATATATAGGAGTCTAAGGGGTCCCAATATAATCAGAGCCTACATAACAATAATAATGTAAGGGAAGCCCATTATGGTTATTTTTGTTCACTTACATTATTGAAAGACTTCAATAATGGTATAAAGCTAGTCTGGTGGCTTCAATAAATCGGTGTCATTTGACTTATTGCGTTGAATGCGATATTGCAAAAATGTTCTTGTAATTTAAAAAAATTTCTTTATATTGAATACTACATCCGATTTCGTGTCATGGTATGTCTTTCACGTTGTTATGTATTCACAGTGTCAGCTTATGCTTTGAGACCATGCCTCTACAATATTTTATTGTGCAATTCAAATCTTTTAAATTGGTTTAGATCCGACAAATTTAGTGCTCCAGAATATGAGGTCAATTTCACCTTATCGATTTGAATGATTATGATTTAAAGTGGAGGTGCATGGATGGTGAGATCATGCCCTATTGTATTTGTAAAATTTTAAACAACTTTTTTTACAAAGGTTACATTCCTCAGGAGCAAAGGCCACATATATATTTATGTTATTGGCCATTTTAATTTGTGATTCTTGTATGCTGCAGAGTCGACGTTGATGAAACGAAACTACATCATCTTTGAGCTCGATAATGTTTCTCCCACATTATAGTTGCCATCATAATTTTTGTCATTTTCCAAAGTAAGATTTATTTTTGTTATAGAGGGAAAAATAATGCTAGAGAATTTATATTAGATAAATTTATTTCATAGATTTGTTCACATAATAAATTTATCTTTCAAGGTTTTATGATGTTGTTAGGGTCCCGTGATTTGGCCGATTGGCAAGCCAAATGACAGTGTAACATCAAACCAATCTTTGGAGCCCAAGGACCTAGCCTTCCTGGACTCAGAGAGGGCTCTCTCTATTTGTGTAGGGGATATCTGTGTGTTTGCTTATTGTGTTCTTGATTTTAGGCTAGTTATGAAGTAGGTTTTTGGTTTTGGTTTTTAGGGTGTGAGGGATGAACTGATCAAAGACTAAGATAGGTAAAAATATGTCGGATCAACTGAGCTATGGGGTCGAAAAGTTCAAGAAATCTTTCAGATGGTGATACAAGGTTGCTGAAGGGCCGATTTGATTCGAGGTAAAATGGATCTTTGGGTAAAATGGAGTGAGATGAACATTAAACTTGTGAAGAACAAAGGATTTCCAACATAAATCATTTAACAGCTGACATAAACATGGTAGGGCTAACCATTAATCATGAGAAATGTAACTATAAACTAATCAATGCATAGAAATAAACATTCAAGCCATGCATAGAGATATATGACTCTCTAACTTTAGGAAATGGATATTAGACTTTGGGGAAATACATTTAAGACAAAAAAACAACTCAAATCACTATGAGGAAACACCTAAGCATAGTATTTCAAGCTATTGGGCACTTTGAAGCAAGATTGCATAGTTTTAGGCAAAGGGAAAAATCGGTACAAGACCTCCTTGGTTCAACAAATGACAATCTAATCAATCAAAGAAAGGTTTCAGAGGTGGAACAATGACTAGCCATGAGTAAGCAGGGCATACCGTGAATCATACTTAGCATGCATAAAACCATAAATGAAACAATCAAACAATATTCTTCAGTTATCAAAGAGCAATCAAGGATTCGTTGATATGACTAAGAAGGAAGAAAACATAGAAGCTATAAAGAAACAAGAAATTTGAGGTGCCTCCAAGGGCATGTCTCAAATCTATTCTCTACTGTCTTATAGCAAGCAAGAACATGGAATTATGAATGAAAACTAAGAAGCATAACAGAGAGGGACACTATACCATTTTACCAAGTCAAGGAATCCAACAACAGATCTCCTTCATCATCCAAAAACATTCAAGAAACTATCCAATGCATGAGACAAGTGTTTATTCCAAGCTTGTATAACCATATATTACTTCTATTCATCAAGTTCAGCCTTGTTTACAATGAAAGCCTTTGGAATATATAGGCCAAGATGAGGGAAAACCTCCTAGTTCAACTTGCAATCTCATTGACCTATCCAAAATATCTGATTTTTTCATTGAGGCTTTGCAAAGCCCAAGGCACAAAATATCTAATAAAATATCTCAAAAATGCTAAAAAAGGAAAATAAATTGACTTTTCCTAACTAACCATGCCAAAAAATAGCTAAACGCACATGAGGAAAAGTCACTTTCGAAAAGTACATTTTTCACAAAAATACTTAAGAAATATATCAGCAGAAAGTCCTCTGTCTTGCGGACAACTTTTGGATGCCTTCCCAATGTCGAAACAAGGCCCGTGATGGCTCGTTGGAAAGCTCTCAATGTCTATCTTTTAAAAATGTTTAGTTTCCTCCAAAATGATCACTAGAAGTCTATCAAAAGCTGACCTGTGTGTGAAAACCCAAAAAATATACCTTGCTGATAAACGGGGCAGAGTGTGGAAAATAGACTCAGCTCTTGAAAAGAAAAATTTGGAAAATTTTCCCTTTCAAGCATGACATAAGGATTTATGCATGAATCTATGAACAACCCCCTATCTTCCCGTTGTACCTATTTATACCTCTGATTTCCACTCCTTTTTTTGTTGTACATATTTTTCAAATAATGTAGATATTCTTTGTCATTTTTGAAGTATATGATGACATCATCAAGGTATATCAGGATGTAGAAATTTAGAACTGGAAACATGGCTTTTAGGAACATGTCTTTGATATCTGGTGGTTTTTCAATTCTGGGTTTGAAGATGGAACTACTTCCAGCATGTTAGGGTCCCGTGATTTGGCCGATTGGCTAGCCAAATGCCGATGTAACATCAAACCAAGCTTTGGAGCCCAAGGACCTAGCCTTCCTGGACTCAGAGAGGGCTCTCTCTATATGTGTAGAAGATGTCGGTGTGTTTACTTTCGATGTTCTGATATTAGGCTAGTTATGAATTCTGCTCATGATCATGATAATTTTGAGTGTCTAGATCATCATAGAGAACTTGGGGTAGCTGATGTGGTGGATCTAAGTTTGTTTCCATTTCTCCCCACTGTTCCTCAATATTTTCATCAGTGTGTAAAATGAAGGAATTGAGATCTGAATGCAAGGAGTACATCGAGATGTTATCTAGCCTTTCTTAGCTGCTGATCATATATTTCATGTGTGATTCCCGATAGAGTATTCTAGTTTGTTCAAACACAGGAATAGTGTCGTAGGACATATCAAGTTGAATATTTACCTGAAGCTTAGCTCCCCAAGATTTGGATAAAAGCATTCCATACTTGGGATGGAGGTCTGCTACCACTATGTCCATGATCAGGTGTTTTGTAGGTACTTGGGCCAAACTGAAACAAAGATCTTTGATTAAGCCTAGACACTTGACTCTACTTGAATCAAAGGAATATAAGTCTTTATAGGGTCTTGTTATTTCTAGGCCAAGTCTTTCCATTACCACCTTTGGCATGAGATTATGCGAGGCTCCGGAGTCTAGCATGGCATTGTGTAAGATTTGGTCATAGATATTCAGACTGATGTAAAAGGGAAGAGTGGTTCCTTCTTGGAATTTCCCTTCTATTTTTGGACCAAACAACACTTCAGGAGTGTCATCAGCTAGATTAAGGGTGTTTGCATCATTTCCTATATTCAGGACCTTTATCACTTGGGATTTGTAAGATTTTTGGGCGATAAGTTTGGTGAGAGGCATGGTGATCTTTATTTTGGCGATTTCTCCCTCAAAACTGAAGGGTGCTTATAGTTTAGACAGGTTTGCTTCAGTTTTTTCAGCCATGATTTTCTCTATGTTCTTAATTTGCTGACTTTGGTTTGGGATTTTGTTTGACACAGCCATCTCAGGAATCTTGGTGGAGGTACTAGGAGAATCTGAGCCAAGACTTGTCTGAATAGCTTTATCTTTGTTTTGGTCACTTTTCTTGACCACGATTTTTTTGCTATCCACTGCTTTTTTAAGGATGGTATCAGGGGTTTTAGCAGTGTCCGAACTACCTTTCTTGGAGTTGTCTTGGTTTCTTTTTCTTCTGAGATCATACTGCCTGTGAGCTTCTATTATGGCATTCTGAAAATCTATGGCAAGATCTTCGGGATCTTCATAGTTGGTTTCATTTTGATTCGGAGAGAAAAAAGCTTTTTCTTCTTCTGTGAGGTAGAATTCACTCTCATTATCATAACATATAAGGTTCAAATGATTTTCATCAATGGGTTCTATATCCCTCTCATCCTCATCAACATAATTTTCATTAAAGGGTGGCCTAATTTGTTGGTCAGTTTCCCTTGGTTTGTTTTGAGGCTGTTCTCTCCTAAAGTTTTGATTCTGGTTTCTGTTTGGAGGGTTTGGTTGGTTGTCCCTAAGAGGTGTCTTTTCACTCATCGTTTCCCACATTTTTGCCATGGATCTAACCAATTCATCTATTCTAGGATCTAAGGAAGGGGCTGAAGGGGTGACCTCATCCCGGTATGTGACTTTCCTTTCTGATTTGGTCCTAGCTCTTTTTTCTGCTAAGTTGGCTTCTGCACTTATGGCCACCTTTTTCATTTCCTCTAAGGTAGGGGGGTCCTTGTCTCTTAGTTGATAATTCATTTCTGGGTCGAAACCTTCGGGGAAATTTGCTAAGGCTGAGCCAAGTGGAGGTTTGAAGTGAGGCGGGAGGGCGTTATAAACACTGTTGAACCTAGTGCAGTATCCCTGGACACTTTCCCCATTTTCCCGTTTTAGATTGTTATACTCTGACAGAATTTGAATGGGGTTCTTTCAGATTTCCCACTTTTTTATGAAGGTTTGGTAAAGTTCTTGGAGATCATGGACGTTGTTTGGAGTTAAGCTTTTAAACCATTTTTTGGGTTCTCCGCCCAGGCTTTGGGCGAACATCCTCATTCTGATGGTCTCGTCCTCTATTTCCATGTATTCAATGGTATCGCTAATTCTACCTACATGTTGTTGAGCGGTAGTAGAATCAACTCTGGTAAAGTGCGGGATTTTGGATTGATAGTCATTTTGTAAAGGAGCCAAAGGGTGTGGCAACACCAAGGGTGCATACCAGGCTACCATGGTGGGAGCTAATGGATGATGTACAATATGAGGGCTTGTAGGATGAGCTAAGGTGATTTGAATAGCAGTGGTTTGGATGGGTGTGGCAGATGTACTTGGGCTAGTGATCTGATTTTAAGCAGATCTGGGGTGGTAGGAGCCAAAGTGGTGGAGAAGCTGAAATTCGCGAGGTGTAGTAGGTGAGGTTTCTCTTCTAGAACTCTGTGGCAGATTTAGGGGCTCAATATCGTCAAACTTTACTTTACTTTGTGACTTGCTTCTAAAAAGGGTTTTTGCTGATTTTAAGTCAAATGGGGAATCTTGCAAGGATGTGAGGTGTTCAGGTACTGATCTTGATTTATAGATGGACCTATCAGTAGTTAAGTTTCCAGTTTTGGAAGCTTGCCACAGAATCTTCTCTAGGTCATCTACTATGATAGGGGGATTTGGGTCTGGATGAGATCTGGTATTGATTCTTCGTGAAGCCAGATTTCGTATTTAGAGTTTAGAGAGGATGGAATTTGTGTTTGTTTGGATGAATGGCCTCTCTAGGGGTTTTGCTAATTTGAAGGATGGTCAAAACAAAAATGAGGACTAGTGGAGTTGCTAGGTGGATTTATTTGAGAACTATGGTCCACCACAAAACTATCAAAGATGCTTTCGGGAAAAAAGTCTTCTAGCAAACTTTGAGATGAAGACTTGCAAGGAAGAGTGATTTACTTGGTTTGAACAGCTTACTAGGCTGTCTGGAAAAGCTAATGGTTCTATTTGCAAGTTTATTTATGTTGATCTCCTATGTTTAGGTGAAGTTTTCTGAATCACTAAGTTATACTTATTTTGTCACTGATCACAAAGTTTGCACCGTGACTTTTAAGTTTTGGAAAGGATGAGTCAACAGAAAGGTATGGTTTATGAATTTTTTGGTTTTTTATGGAGTTTTTAGGCCTACTGGAGGCTAGTGGAGTCGCTAGGTGAAACTTGGTTGTTTTTGTAGAGATGTAGCTATGGTCCACCACCAATAACTAGGGAAAAGCCAATCTGGGGATGTTTTGGGGTTTTCTGAGTTTTTTTTTTTTTAAGTGTAGCCTATGAGGTTTGGAAAAGTTTGCTATAACTGAATCATCATTTTTCTAAGATGGTGAAAGAGCTAGCTTCGACTCTTCAAACAACACTTAAGTTTTCTAAGTTTGATTGAGACGTCGAGAGTTACTAAGGATTACTTAGATTGTCACTAACTCGGAAGGTCCCACCGTGATCGCCATTATGTTAGTGAGCGGTGGGATAAGTCAATCAGATAGTATTCTTAAGGCTGCTGGAATGTTTAGGGGATCTAAGTTTGTTTATCACTCAGATTCCCACCGTGATCGCCATTATGTTAGTGTGGAAATGAGGTGGCTAAATGGCAGGTATTCTTGAAGATAGTAAAGCAGTAAGGCCTACTGAAGGCTAGTGGAGTCGCTAGGTGGATTTTTAGTTGTTTTGAGAGTATATGTGTATGGTCCACCACCAATATTGATAAACACCAATCTGGAGATATTTTGGGGTTTTCTGAGTTCCTATATGTAGCCCTGAGGTTTGGAAGAGTTTCATATAGCTGAATCATCATTTTGCTAAGATGGTGAAGGAGCTAGTTTCTACTCTTCAGACAATACCTAAGTTTTCTAATTTTGACTAAGATTTTGAGATATCCTAAGAGATACTGAGGATGTTTTGACTCGGGTCCCACCGTGATCGCCATTATGTTAGGGTCCTATGATTTGGCTGATTGGAAAGCCAAATGACAATGTAACATCAACCAATCTTTGGAGACCAAGGACCTAGCCTTCCTGGACTCAGAGAGGGCTCTCTCTATTTGTGTAAGGGATATCTGTGTGTTTGCTTCTTGTGTTTCTGATTTTAGGCTAGTTATGAAGTAGGTTTCTAGTTTTGTTTTTAGGTTTGTGAGGGATGAACTGATCAAAGACTAAGATAGGTAAAAATATTTCAGATCAACTGGGCTATGGGGTCGAAAAGGTCAAGAAATCTTTTAGACGGTGATACAAGGTTGTGGAAGGGCCGATTTGATTCGAGGTAAAATGGATCTTTGGGTAAAATGGAGTGGGATGGACACTAAATTTGTGAAGAACAAAGGATTTCAAACATAAACAGTTTAATAGCTAACATAAACATGGTAGGGATAACCATTAATCATGAGAGATGTAACTATAAACTGATCGATGCATAGAAACAAACATTCAAGCAATACATAGAGATATATGACTCTATAACTTTGGGAAATTGCTATCAAACTTTGGGGAAATACATTTAAGACAAACAAACAACTCAAATCACTATGAGGAAACACCTAAGCATAGTATTTATAGCTATTGAGCACTTTGAAGCAGGATTGCATAGTTTTAGGCGAAGGGCAAGATCAATACAAGACCTCTTTGGTTCAACAAATGACAATCAAACAATTAAAGAAAGGTTTCAGAGGTGGAGCTATGACTAGCCATGAGTAAGCAGGGCATATCGTGAATCATACTTAGCATGCATAAAACCATAAATGAAACAAGCAAAAAATTTCTTCAGTTATCAAAGAGAAATTAAGGATTCTTTGATATGACTAAGAAGGAAGAAAACATAGAAGCTATAAAGAAACAGGAAATTTGAGGTGCCTCCAAGGGCATGTCTCAAATCTATTCTCTACTATCTTATAGCAAGCAAGAACATGGAATTATGAATGAAAACTAAAAAGCATAATAGAGAGGGACACTATACCATTTTACCAAGTCAAGGAATCCAACAACAGACTTCCTTCATCATCCAAAAACATTCAAGAAACTATCCAATGCATGAGACAAGTGTTTCTTCCAATCTTGTATAACCATATATTTCTTCTATTCATCAAGTTCAACCTTGTTTACAATGAAATCCTTTGGAATATATAGGCCAAGATGAGGGAAAACCTCCTAGTTCAACTTGCAATCTCATTGGCCTATCCAAAATATTTGATTTTGTCTTTGATGCTTTGCAAAGCCCAAGGCAAAAAATATCTAATAAAATATCTCAAAAATTCTAAAAAAGGAAAATAAATTGACTTTTCCTAACTAACCATGCCCAAAAATAGCTAAACGCACATGAGGAAAAGTCACTTTTGAAAAGTGCATTTTTCACAAAAATTCTTAAGAAATATATCAGCAAAAAGTCCTTTGTCTTTCGGACAACTTTTGGATGCCTTCCCGATGTCGAAACGAGGCCCGTGATGACTCTTTGGAAAGCTCTGAATGTCTATTTCCTGAAAATTCTTAGTTTCCTCCAAAATGATCACTGGAAGTCCATCAAAACTGACCTGTGTAAAAACCCAAAAAATAGACCTTGCTGATAAACGAGGCATAGTGTAGAAAAAGTGAGTGTTTTTCGCCATTTTGGGGGAGCGAATCATCTTAAATTGATCTGAAAATCGTTGAGTATATGCCCCTAAAATTATGGCATCCAATGATACCATTTTAATCCTTTGAGGATTCCCCAAACAGAAATGGCGATGCCCATGATTTTTATCCAAAAACTCAAAAATGACAAAAAACCAAAATTTGTTGCATTTTGCCCAAAATTGGCAAGCATGGCCCTCAAGGGTTTTCAGAAACATGCTGTGAAGATGAGTCAAAAATTTGGAGCTTTGAGGTATCTTTCTTTAATTTTGGTGCCAGACACCTCCTTTGAGCTTCCTTGAGTTTTTCCTGTGTGGCCTTCAATTTCCATCGGGCAAACTGATTGAGCTTCTTATAGTGCCTGGTCATCCTCCTTTGAAGGTCCAAATCTCTATTGGCCTTCTCCAACTTCTTTTCCAAGTGATCATTCACCCTTTCGAGCCATGCTTCTCGATTGTTCTCTATCTCTTGGGTGAACAAAGTAGTGAGAGGAATAGATTGGAGAAGGGCAACTTCTTCCTCCTTTTGTTTCTCAAGGGCTCTGTTGAGTTCCATAGTCCTTGGCCTCTTTCTTCTGGTCTAATATTCATCTTCACTATTATTGAACTCACCCATGAGTTATTCCAATCTAACTTGCGCCTTGAATGCCTCTTTTTTGTATTTGATGGCCCGTGTCTCAAATACCACCATGTGGACACTCATCTGTTTATTTTGTGTTTGCAAGAAGTGATTGAAGTTTCTAGACCTCTCTAGATCTGTCCTCAAAGCATCAATTTGTTTTTCTCTATTGATCAAGAGAGTCTCTAGGATTCGGGCCTCATTGTCGCTATCATCACTTTGGATTTGAATTATGTCGAAGTCCCTCTCCTTTTCATGGCTGATTTCTTCTTTCTCCTTTCCCTTGCTTTGGGTGGCCTTCTTAGTCTTCCTCCTCTTGGGTAATTCGACAATGGGCTGCTTGGGAAATTTCCCCTTGCTTCAGAGGGCCATAGTAACATTTGGAGTTATAGTTCGAGGCACCCTTTCCTTGATGTCCGGGGCTTGGCCACTTTTGGAGAAGAAATCATGCCCCCTTGCCTAGGAGAGGCAGCTAGCACATGCTATATTGGCTCTTTGCCTTTGTTATTTTCCTCATCATTCTTGCCACTGTTTTTAGTTTCTCCATGGCGCTGCTTTTCATCACTGTGCTGCATATCATCAATTTTTTCTTCTTCACCTTGCTGCCTTGCCTCACTGTGATGCTCTTCACTTTGCTTCCTTTCTTCATCATGTTTTTGTTCATCATGTTGCTACCCTTCTTCACTGTGATCTTTTTCACTTTGCTGCCCTTCTTCCCCTTGCTTTCTTCCTCTTTGTTGTGATCTTTTTCACTTTGCTGCCCTTCTTCCCCTTGCTGTTCCTCCTCTTCATCATGCTGATGTTTATCATGTTCTTCTTCCCCTTGCTGCTCTGCCTCACTATGCTCTTCTTCCCCTTGCTACCCTGTTTCATCATGTTGTTGTTCATCTTGCTCTTCTTCCCCTTGCTCATGCTCTTCTTCCTCATCATGCTCTTCTTCTTGTTCAATGGGAAATTTGAGCTTCTTGGGAATGGGATTGCTTGAAGAAGGCGAAGGATGGTGAGTGGAAGGTGAAGGAGATGTATGGAATGAAGGAACAATGGCGAAATCTGGATGTGCAATGAAAGTATCCCAAGATATTTCCTTCTTCTCAAGCTGATGAAGAATGATAACCTTGATGAGGGAATGATGGAAGAGGTAGGCTAACTACTGAGAAGGAGGTTTTTTCTGAACAGTGGAGGCCATTTTTTCAATACTTCTGTGGAGGAAGAAAGGGAGATTCAACAATTTGGCTCTTGTGAAATTCATGAGTAACCGGACATGGTAAGCATAGAATCGGGAGAATCTTCCCTCGCAAGTGAAGCATTTCATGATTATCTTCATGAGGGGGGCATAACTAGTCAACAGATATGAGAAGGGAAAGATGGATGGACATGTATCTCTATGTTTAGGCTTCAAAAAGGGTTTGTACTGTTCTGAGTCTAGGTGGCTCTGTTTAAACCACTTCTCTCCGACATAAGGGATTTTGGTGGCCAGCTGAAAGTGTTTCTGATATGAAAATGGAAGGTACTTGAAAAGGGTGCAAGGTATCCATTTTCAATTATGTAAATGAGTGCAAAAATACTCTAAGTTTAAATCTGATAATGTGAGAACTTCATATCTATAATACAAAGATGGACTGTAGGGGCATTTACCAGATATGTCACCTTTCAAAGAAAGGATGAATCCAGAAGCTACTTGGCCCACTTACAGACTCTGCCTAAAGAAATAATAGAAGTAAACATTCAGACTTAATTAAAATGCCCTTACTCAAACATGACATTATGCAAAAATTTTGCTTGGAAGAGGTGTATGTATTTTCTTCTGTTTATGTGTTTTAAGTTTATTTTTTTTTGCTGAAACTTAACATGTATATCAGCAATATAATTCAGCCATAGAATAACAAAACACAACAGCAATATAATATAGGAGTTCACCCCAACTCTTGGGCTACATCTCCTTTGAGCTTCGTCAACATGACTAGACTCTTTGGGATTAAGGTAATAAAATTCTTTTACAAGCTCCAAACTTAACCACAATGAATACAAGAATGATTCAAAGGGCTGATAATACCATTTTAAATCCCTTTAATGGTTGTCCAATTCCTGAAAACAACTTTAGGCTTCCATGGACACACATCCTTCTGTTGGTGCACTAAGCTTCTCTGAGCTTCTAAATGGAACAAACTCCCTCAGATTTCTATTTCTTCTCATGAAACCACTACTGCTGCATCCAATAATGATCAGACATCAAATATCAACTGATAAATTGCTTACATTAAGCACAACATCCCCAAAAATGGCTCTCCTCCACGGTTTGCCCAGGGCTGCCCACGACTTCATATCAACTTCTTGAGCTATAGAAGTACTCAAAATAATCTGAAACCACTTCCATTGGTTCCAGAATGACTTAAATAGTCAAGATAGAGTTTTTTTTCATCAAAAACGGCCTCCGGCTGCTCCAGTTTCGCCTACACACTCTGTTTGGAAAATGGCCTCTAGAACTTAAATGAAGCTTTTCGGCTTTCTAAAGTTATTAACAGGCTCTGAAAACCATCTAAAAAGATTCAAAAGTCATTAAATAGCTAATAATGCCTATTCATTTACCTTAAACAGAGAAACACAGTCCACAACACAGCCTTCTACTTCCAGGTCCTGATGGCTCCTTCATCTTCTTCGATGCTTAAACCTCTAAAGATGACCTCTGTTAGACTTTAGACCTGCTCCATTGAGTCCATAATGTTGAAGAGACCCAAAATAAAAAAAAAATTACTCCAAAAGAATCTCCCATGTGAAAGATGTGATCAAAACAGTCTTTGCCCAATGTTAGGCAAAAATCCCATTAAAAGTGGGCCACATTTAGTTAACTGCGGATAAACTTGGAGTTCCACCTAAAATGGAGGAACCAGCGCTAAATTTGGCGGAACATTTTCTGTTATCATTAAACTCTAGGTTGACGTGGCCACATGCAGTCTTATCCAAACATTAAACTGTCACTGTTCTCTGTTAAGCTTTGGGTTCTGGTTCAACTGGTGGTCACGTGGAATATGGGGGTCCCGAGGTTTTTTAAACTCCGCTCCATTTAAAACACGTTCCTTTTATACCTGTCATTTGCCACGTAATACCCACGTTGAATGCCATATTAAACCATGACTTTAAAACATTTGCGTTTTAAATTTAATATGGAATTTAATTAATATAATTAATATATATATATATTTTTAATTAATATTTAATATATAAAAAAAATATTAATATAATATATGATTTTTTAAATCAAATAAAATATTGAATTTTTAATATATATAAAACATTAATTAAAATTTAATATATTAAAAATATTTCTCCACATTAAAATCATGAACCCATTCATTTAGAGGTTATTGGGCGTTTTCAAAGTGCAACAACTTCTTGAAATGGTAACGGATTTCAGTGCCGTTCGCGGTGTTGGGATCGTATCGCCGAGGCCTATCCGGTCGCTTAGGTTCCAAGTCAATTTGAGCACTTTCATTTTTGAGCTTTTTTTTTCCAAGCTCAGATTTGAGCTCCTGATCACACCTCCCAAATGAGAGGCTTTTGGTCCCCAAAAGATTACTGAAATGAAGAACTGAACTATAGTACAGAAAATGAGAGAATAAAAATCCTCTTCTCTTCAGCCCTTCAAAATTTTTTGCCTTACAAAGCAAGTGAATTTGAACCACAAATGAAAATAAATTGACATTTCCCTTTCTAAATGCGCTTGTCCACAACTGTCCACAACTGACCTTCTTGAACCCACACAGAAATTTCTGGAGAGAAATTTACAAAGTGAAACTATACAACGCAGCCTTGATCAATGATCTAAGGTGGCTCAAAAAAAATATATATATATATATTACAACAAAATACATGCATACATCTGAAATTTGCATATGTACAAAAGGAGTACGTCTTACTGTGTCAAGAAGTCCATCCACTTCTCACCAAGCCACTTCCATGGCGACTTTTGCTGCTGCAACTTTTCCTCATGTGAAACTTCCCTTTCCACATCAATAATTGAATCCATGATTCCACCTTCGCCAATATTTTTGTCCTCTTGCTGCATGTGCGTGGGACGACGAGTTGGATGCAAAGTCCAACAATGAGAGACAACATGTCCCTTCTTTTGGAAAAAAGTGAAAATCATATGCACCTTCTTTGAAGGTAGTCTTTGCTTCATCTGCTTCTTGTGTGCCTTCTTCCTCATCCAGCATCTCGAAACATGATGGTTAAATCGACCACAAAATGTACAAGAAATCCTCTTATGTTGCTTTGCATGCTTGCCATAAGCTGCATGTCTACCATCTTCTTGCTGAAACAAAGGCTTCAAACAATGGTAAGGAAGATTGACATCATGACATTTATTTAATTGAGAACTTGGGAGAAATGTTCTCTTCAAATTTGCATCACATTCTTGAATGCATGTGCTCAAAGCTTCGCCATTAAGCTGCTCATAGCCAAGACCAATATTCTTGGGATGCTCCACGACACAAATAGGCTCAACAATGCCTTGTGCATGCTTGCCCAAACCTGTGCCTTCTTCATAGCCCATTTTCAACATCAATTTGGACCCAATACCTCTTTTATGCCTTTCAAACGAACCAACACACTTTTCAATAGAGGAAACTGAAGACAAATCAGACTGATTTACCTCATGATTTACATCCTGAAGATGAGGTATTTTCTTGGACAAAGCTTCTTGAGCTTGAAGAAGCTGCAACTCCATATCATGCAGTCTTTGAAGAATGGCTTCTTTCTCTTCCTGCATAGCTAGCAATTGTGCACGAAGCTGAACACTTTTCCTTTGATCCTCAAGGAGAATCTGCAACATATCCTTCACCTTAATGAACTCTTCTTTCATGTCATCACTGAAGAGTTTCTTGAAGGAGGAAACTTCACTTGCAGAAGAAGTTGACATTATGTAAATGTTCAAACGACCAAAAGGAACTTCCAAAGAAAAGTCCTCAAAGCTTTCCAACAAATGACAAGCTTTTAACCAAATGTCAGTAAAGACCCCTTCTTAATCAAGCAGCCATAAAACAGTGAGATTGACTGTTTTAACACCTTTTTCACAATAAAAAATGCTCAACCTGAGCTTTGATACCATCTGATCTGAAAATGGAAGGTACTTGAAAATGGTGCAAGGTATCCATTTTCAATTATGTAAATGAGTGCAAAAATACTCTAAGTTTAAATCTGAAAATGTGAGAACTTCATATTTCTAATACAGAAATGGACTGTAGGGGAATTTACCGGATATGTCACCTTTCAAAGAAAGGATGAATCCAGAAGCTACCTGGCCCACTTACAGACTCTGCCTAAAGAAATAATAGAAGTAAACACTCAGACTTAATTAAAATGCCCTTACTCAAACATGACATTATGCAGAATTTTTTCTTGGAAGAGGTGTATGTCTTTTCTTCTGTTTATGTGTTTTAAGTTTATTTGTTTTTGCTGAAACTTAACATGTATATCAGCAATATAATTCAGCCATAGAATAAAAAAACACAACAGCAATATAATATAGGAGTTCACCCTAACTCTTGGGCTACATCTCCTTTGAGCTTTGTCAACATGACTAGACTCTTTGGGATTAAGGTAATAAAATTATTTTACAAGCTCCAAACTTAACCACAATGAATACAAGAATGATTCAAAGGACTGAGAATACCATTTTAAATCCCTTTAATGGTTGTCCAATTCCTGCAAACAGCTTTAAGCTTCCATGGACACACATCCTTCTGTTGGTGCACTAAGCTTCTCTGAGCTTCTAAATGGCACAAACTCCCTCAGATTTCTGTTTCTACTCCTGAAACCACTACTGCTTCATCCAATAATGATCAGACATCAAATATCAACTGATAAATTGCTTACATTAGGCACACCATCCCAAAAAATGGCTCTCCTCCACGGTTTGCCCAGGGCTGCCCACGACTTCATATCAACTTCTCAAGCTGTAGAAGTACTCAAAATGATTTGAAACCACTTCCATTGGTTCCAGAATGACTGAAATAGTCAAGATAGATTTTTTTTTCATAAAAAACGGCCTCCGGCTGCTCCGGTTTCGCCTACACACTCTGTTTGGAAAATGGCCTCTAGAACTTAAATGAAGCTTTTCGGCTTTCTAAAGTTCTTAACAGGCTCTAAAAACCATCTAAAAAGATTCAAAAGGCATGAAATAGCTAAGAATGCCTATTCATTTACCTTAAACATAGAAAGACAGTCCACAACACAACCTTCTCCTTCCAGGCCCTGATGGCTCCTTCATCTTCTTCGATGCTTAAACCTCTAAATATGACCTCTGTTATACTTCAGACCTGCTCCATTGAGTCCAGCATGTCGAAGAGACCCAAAATCAAAAAAAAAAATTACTCCAAAATGATCTCCCATGTGAAAGATATGATCAAAACAGTCTTTGCCCAATGTTAGGCAAAAATCCCACTAAAAGTGGGCCACATTTAGTTAACTGCGGATAAACTTGGAGTTCCGCCTAAAATGGAGGAACCCGCGCTAAATTCGGCGGAATATTTTCTATTATCATTAAACGCTAGGTTGACATGGCCACATGCAGTCTTATCCAAACATTAAACTGTAACTGTTTGCTGTTAAGCTTTGGGTTCTGGTTCAACTGGTGGTCACGTGGAATATGGGGGTCCCGAGGTTTTTTAAACTCCGCTCCATTTAAAACACGTTCCTTTTATACCTGTCATTTGCCACGTAATACCCACGTTGAATGCCATATTAAACCATGACTTTAAAACATTTGTGTTTTAAATTTAATATGGAATTTAATTAATATAATTAATATATATATATATATATATTTTTAATTAATATTTAATATATAAAAAAATATTAATATAATATATGATTTTTTAAATCAAATAAAATATTAAATTTTTAATATATATAAAACATTAATTAAACTTTAATATATTAAAAATATTTCTCCACATTAAAATCATGAACCCATTCATTTAGAGGTTATTGGGCGTTTTCAAAGTGCAACAACTTCTTCAAACGCTAACGGATTTCAGTGCCGTTCGCGGCGTTGGGATCGTATCGCCGAGGCCTATCCGGTCGCTTAGGTTCCAAGTAAATTTGAGCACTTTCATTTTTGAGCTTTTTTTTTCCAAGCTCAGATTTGAGCTCCTGATCAGTTTCTTTTAAAATCTCAAAGCACAAAGATGTGTCAAAGGGGAATAGTTTTTCACCTCCTGCACCCTTTAACAAAACTCTAGACATCCAACCTCATGAAATTTAAATAGGACTGATGGGTGAGCATTTACCTCTTTAGTGGAAACAGGCTCAAATCTCCTGTGAAGGCCACTTCTACTGTCCTGTCTGGGAGGCATCTTGTTTTGAATACTCTTTGCTGAAATAAGCTATCTCAAATGGTCTTTGAAATGGTTTCTTAACAACACCCCTGTCCTCCTTATAAGTCACTGTTTTTCCCTCTTTTATGCCAAACAACAAGTATTTTTCAAAATGAAAATCAAAATCAACTTATCACTGTGCTTGGGAAAAGTTTTGAAAGGTGTGTTTGTGGTTTCTTGGTGAAGAAGGAACCTTTGTTTTGATAAGAATACCTTTCTGTTCAAACGATACCCTTTTTTCTGTTTCATTGTTTCTTTACAAAGTAAGTAAGACACCCTCAGCTCTGTTTGGAAAACCTTTCACACACTCTGTTTTTGGAATTATGGAGGCTGCACAGAGTTGGCTATTTCATAACACAAGAAGGAAGTCTTTAAAAATGACAAGCTTTCACCTTACAAAAATTTCTTTCTTCTGAGTTTTAGCAGACAAGGTTTGCTCTCTTCTATTAACCCTATTAGGACACTTTCCAACAATTTGAAACCTCTACAACTCTGTGTTTTTGTCTTGTAATTTGTGTATGGTTTTCACTGTTCTCGACAGTATTTAAGGCCCTTTAAAACTGATAAAAACATCCACCCTTTAATCATTGTTTTTGTCTTGTGCTCTTTATATGGCAAACTTCTCTTTAAAACCACTGTCAAGATACTCGAAGAAAATCTTAAAGACCTTGTTTGATTGATTGGGGCAGCTCCACAGATTTTTTTGAAGGTGTTTGGGTGAGCGGCACATTCAAAAAGAAGAGCTCCACACAATGGAAAAGCAGTCGGGTCGGCCTCAGGCGGTGGGTGAATGCTGCTACAGGCGCACCACGCGCTTCTACAGGCGTGTCGCGCAGTTGTTGAAAACCTTTGCAACTTTGCTCACAGGCGCACCACATGCTTTTCCAGGCGTGTCGCATAGGTTTGAAAGCCTGGAACTTTGAAAAAAATGCCGAAAATTGTTGTTTCTCTGGTGAAAGGACTGATGGAGCATTTTTTTGGTTGCTTTGAACTTTGCAAATGAGACTTTGCAACGGTCTCTTATGCCCTTTAAATGAAAAAGCCAAAAGCCTTTTGAACTTAACTTGTGAGGGTTTGAACACCCTTTTGAAAAATGCTTTTGTTATAACAAAACTCAAATGACTTTCAAAATGTTAAAGGGGCCCATATTTGATCAAGTTGATAATAAAGTGCTGTGGCCAACCTTTTTGGATACCAAAGTCATGACTTCCTCTTTTGAAGTAGAGAAACTTTTTAAAAGCCAAAATCTTTTCCACTGTTTCTCATTAAGGAAGAAAACCTCTTACCTTTGTCCATATCTGTTTTAGAGGAGCACTGTTGAAGAGTCATGCCAAGGATTTTTGATGCATCCTTTGCCACACCATGGAAGGAGATAAATCACCACTCTAAAACTTACTTTGAAAATTTCTACTCTCCTGGTGTTTTGATGATAATCATGCCCACTGTGGAGTTAATCAAACTGTCAGGTGCCCTTTGAGATTTTCTTTTGACTGTGGGTGAAGAACCTCATTTGTACTCCCCATATTTTACCTATATCTGTTTATCAAGGAAAAAAGGCCTTTGTTTATGATAGCGGCCTGTTTTATTTCTTTGAATGTTGTCCCTGAATTTGAAACACATGCCATACCCTTTTCTTCACACATACTGTCTCTATGTGTTTATTTGCAAAGTCCGCTTCAGAAGCAAGGCTTAGAATACCTTCTTCTCAATTTAATGAGGTTTTGGAAAAAGATATCCATGGACCAGAAAAGCAAGGCTTCTATAAAAATCAAAAAATCACTACTTGGCCATATGCTTAACAACATTTTCTACTCATAATCACCCAATTGTTTCCCATTGCACTTAAACTCTTCCTTTCAATCAGTGAAACCATATAATCAATCCTTGAGACACCACTACTGTGTTAGTGGTTTCATCCATTGGAGAAAAAGGTGGACAACAAGTTTTTAAGGCTGTTTGCAGCATTTTTAGCCTTGTGCCCTTTAAATGAGGCCATACCTTTGTTTCTAGCCCTCTGCTTGTTAAATGAAGGAGGCCTTTATCACATTGCCAAACCCTCTGCTTGTTAAATGAAGGAGGTTTTCAACCAATGACCTAATAATTTGCTCATATTTGGAGGAGTTTTTGCACAGTCATCCAACCCTCTGCTCATGTTTGGAGGAGGTTTTCATAGTTACCAACCCTCTGCTCATGTTTGGAGGAGGTTTTCATAGTTACCAACCCTCTGCTCATGTTTGGAGGAGGTTTTACACAGTCATGCTATTTCATCTCTTTGTTAAACTGTGTCATCTTTCCTTGTAGTGCCTATTCACAGTTAAGTAAATAAGAGTGAAAAATTTGACAAAATGCCATGAGGGGCATGCTCTGAGATGTGTATTTCTGTTTGATAGAATACCCTTATGCATCTTTAGAAAACAGGAGCAATCCTGACCTATGTCTATAGAGTAATACTTGCTAGTCATAGGTCACTAATCTTTTGACTGTGTTTTGCAGGAGTTCATTGAATTACCTCTAACTAGTACTTGCATTCCAGGCTCAAAACCACATGAGAAGTAGCTTTCTTCTCATGTTAAGTTTAATAATGTCTTCTGGAACACTGGTACACTTCAGCTTTTGAAAAAAACATTGAAACACTGTAAATCCACCTAATATCAGTTTGAATTATGGCATATGCACGGCTGAGACATCAAGGCTTGTTAGTGGCACGACTTAAGGGTGTATCAAGCTTTATTTGTAGAATAGGAAGGTCATCTAGGATGGGTTGATATTAGACAAAGGTTCTTTTGGCTTTAGGATATTTTTCCAAGGGAAGACCACCTAAAGCACCACTACCTAACTTAGGGGAGACTTTTTGGACAGATTTGGAGTATTCTCTTTGGAGCTGATGGACAAGTTTGTATGACTGAGACTAGATAGGGCCTGACAATTAGGTTTTATCTCATCATGGGCTGATTGAAAAGGTAGGAGGGAAAAAATTTTATGGGTGTTTTCTAGCTGGAAAATTTGACAAATTGGAGATCAGCTGCTAGAAAACTTGGCTTTAACAACTAGTCATCCTCAACAGGTGAAAAATACTGATGACTAATAGATGAATCTACAAATTTTGATCAGTTTGATGATGATGATGTTGTCCAAACAGAAGCTAACCTCGCAGAGCCATCAACAGTTGATTTGTGGGATGAATTTCACTATCATCAGATTGAAAGTGGTAATCAACCAAGACAGGTCACCTATGACACTGATGAGGAAAGCCTTGAAATTTTAGAAGTAAGTGAAGAGTCTCTGACTCTTTGCTCTACTTCACTTCAATCCATCAGAAATAACTTTCACATAATTGGAAATTAGTAGTCTTTCAGCTTTGATGTTGAGGTTGAGGAGGATGATGAACTTCTTGAGCAAGTTGTCAATGAAAAGCCTTGTCCTGAAATGGTTGAGCAAATCATTTATGACAGAACTTTCCTCAGCTCCAGATAAGTAGCCACCAAGTCCCATTGAATTTCCAATTGCAGATAAAGGCTTGGAAGTTGATAATCACAGGAGATTTTTTCAGCTGCCTTCTCAAGAGGATTTACTGCAAAAGAGTATCCCTGCTCATCAACATGATGACTTTCACATAGATTTCAGCCCACTCAATCAGAACATACCAAGTATGCTAGAAGAAAAAATTTCAATATATGATGAGTCTATCAATTCAGATGATCATGGGGAAGAGGAAGAGTTTCTTTCCCAAAAGAGTCCTAAGCTCAGCCAAGGGGAGGAAGAAGTAGTCCTGGGTCAAGCTTATTTTCCAAATCTTCAGTTATTGTTTCATGATCCTTTTGCTGATTTGTTAGAGACTTTTGAAGAGGGAGTAAAACATGTCAAGAGTATTTTGATGCAAGGTTTAAAGAAAGGTTTAGGCACTACTATTCAAACACAAGTGAGGGGGATGTGACCTTTTGATTTTTTCAAAACCCCCAAAGAGTTGAAACAAAATCCCTCATGGAATCATCTGCTTGATTGGTTGTATTGGAAAAGAGAGTTCACCATATGAATGTATATCATGTATAGGTTAGATTAGGATAGATAGGCAAGCAAATAAGCTCAGCACCATGAGAATATTTCTACCTTTAGTTTTAGATTTTTTTGACCAAAAAGAGAGAAAAAACTCAAAAACATAGAAAGAAGGAAAAAGAGGGCAGATTTGAAAACAAGTACAACCCCATACCCAAAAAATAGTAATGTTGAAAGTGTGAAAGCCTAAATGCCACTACTTTTTCAAAAAGAAGTTCTTGTTTAGTCATCTAGCCTAAACATGGCTGAGCATGTGTTTCAATTTATTGTTGATAGTTTAGTGAAAGAATGCTGGTCAAATCATTTAAGCTTGACCCAGGTCAAAAGAAAATAGATTAGGAATGAAAGATACTGGTTCCACATGCTTAAATCTTGTTGAGATTGCAACAAGATGATGAGCTTAGTGGAAAGAAGTCACCTTCACTAAGTGGGCCCGCAGGCTATTTTTGGCGCACAGTCTATTTTTAGACATGTCGATCATATTCTATGAGTTGCAGGATGTGTTGGGAAAAATACTGAGAGGGGGGGGTGAATCAGTATTTAGTGCTGACTGAAATTTTTTTAACTTTTCTTTCTTTTAAACCCATACGCTACTTTAATGAACACAACTCGCGTATACACGCGGATATCCTTAAGTAAACTCGTGTATGCTCAGAGATCTAATTATGCATTTAATTTTTAACTTAGATCATTGCATCATTCATTCATCAGATGTTTAGTAAGCAGTAAACAGGTGCAGTAAGAGCAGAATAAATCACCACACATAAGAAACACACATGAACACCAAGATTTAAGGTGGAAACCCAATTCGGGAGAAAACCACCGCTGTCGTCGTCTCAGTCTTCAATATTTATTATATAAAGAAAAATTCTTACAATAGTGTACTGGCACAAACTCATACTAGCATGCAGGCACCCACCTGCAAAAGGCTACAACCTTCTCTCCTTTACCAGCCTCTCCTGGAAGGGAGCTACAACCCCCTGCTCTCATTTACCAGCCTCTCTTGGAAGGGAGCTACTACCCCCTGATCTCGTTTACCAGCTACCACTGGAAGGGAGCTACTACCCCCTTACTGAAGGCTTCAACCCTCAGCACTACTGCCGACCACATTTCATCAATTTTCAAACTGGATCAAACAGCTTCAACACAATCCTTCACTTATCAACAGACATACTTTGCCCAATGCTTCAAACAGAACAGTGAAACCATTGTAACCAGAATACCAAAGATAACCCAAAATTCAAAATAGATATGCAGAAACACATTCAACCTTGAGCAACCATTAGTTCAGATACCATATGCGCTTTTATTTAACCAGACCCGCGTATACACGCGCTTTTCATGAAACGAACCCGCGTATACATCTATGCATTTTTCAGAAAAACCCTAACTGCCCATATGCGCTTTTATTTAATCAGATCCGCGTATACACGCGCTTTTCATGAAATGAACCTGCGTATAGATTTATAAAAGATAAACTTAGCATAACAGATCAGATCTATGAACTTACCCAGATTTCTTCAATTTCTTCATCAGATTTGCCCCAGGTCTTCATCACTTCTTTTTAGATCATCCTAGAGATTCATCATTTCTGGATCTAGAGATCTTTAACTTTCATCCTATTCATAGGTGCATCATAGATTCAGATTTATTAATTAAGAACAGAGTTCAACCATGCAGATATACTTCAGAGTGAAGTATTCATTAAAGCCCAGACACTTGCACGCCCTCTTGCACTATGATTTTTTTCTCCTAAAATAGATTTGGCCTTTATCAATACCATGAGTCAAAACCACTCAACCGCTGATGGTATTCCTGGACGGGATCAAATAGATAATCAAGTGCTCAATACTTTGGGCCAATACTATGGTAATGCCCCCTGGTTTTATAAAATTAGAGCGCAAATTGGCACACGCGACTTGGCACGTTCATTTTCGTGTACATACGCGACTTCTCCTTAACAAACCCACGTATGCCTTGTGACATACCTTGTTCAACATTATTTCGGCACTTTCTGAATTCCTTTCTTCTGCTACTTCTGAACTAATCTGTAGATACATCATATTTACATCATTTCCATCAAGGAAAACTTCATCAAGTAGGTTTCCATCAATTTTATCAAGTAGGCTGCCATCAAGGACAACACTCTGCATCATATTGCCAACAATCTCCCCCTTTGGACTTGATGGCAACCATGATGGTGTTTGATCATCACAACAGATAGATACATTGATTATAACCATTATGCAAAAATCATGAAACTCTCCCCCTATTCAAACACCATGTTACTCTCCCCCTTTGACATCAAGGGCAAAGGGTGGATCAAAAACCAAAACAAGGTTTTTCTTCTCATGTAGAAAGAAGAGCTTTGTAGATCTGATGTGCACTGAAGTTACCATGCTCCCCCTGAGTTCATGCTGAGTCTTCAAACATATTTTTCAATGAAGTACATGACTCTATAACCAAGGACTCATACTTACATCAAAGATCAACCAAGTGGATTTACATATATGACTCTTGTACCCAACCAAGTGGGTTTACACATTTTGACTCAACTACCCAACCAAGTGGGTTTACAAATTTGAACGAGCCCTTTACATGACTGAATATTAAAATTTACATCATAGGTCATAGCCTTTTCATCAAATTACACATATGACTTTTTATAACCAATATCAAAAAGACCTCAAGAGAGATCATATTTCAGAATCATCATAATGCCATCAATGCATTACATTCAGCAAGGCTAATGCTCCCCCTGAAACTGTGCATCCAATGCATTCTTTCCATATGACCAAAACTCCTCCTTAGCTTGTGCAACCTGAACACTTTCAACAGCCAATCATCAAGGCATATTTTCCCAATATCAGAGAATGAAACAGAAATATAAGAGTTGAAACATCATCAGAGATACCAAACAGCACTGCATCTGTCTTTGAGAAGAATACGATGACCCCAATGGAGAAATTTTCAACCTTGCCAACTAACCATGCAACAGTTTTTCTTTAATAAACTTCCGCGTATATACATGTTGTCTTTCAGGAAACCCCGTATCCAATTTAATAAGATTTAAGCGTAGTTCGGTTTACCGCTAGTTAAGCCACTATTGAGAAGCTTGAGAGGTTTGAGTGATATCAGCAACTTGTTCTTTGGAGGGAACATACTCCAACTTCACCCTTTGTTCAAGCACTTGTTCACGTAAGAAGTGATACTTGATGGGAATGTGCTTGGTCTTGGAATGCATAACAGGATTCTTTGAAATACTGATGGCACTTGTATTATCACACATAATGGAGACAGGAGGTGTGCACTTGATTTGAAATTCTTGTAAGGTTTGCATCATTCAAAGAAGTTGTGTGCAACATGATGCGGCAGCGACATATTCTGCTTCTGCTGTAGATAGGGCAATAGAGTTTTGCTTCTTGCTGAACCAAGATACTAATCGGGGCCCCATATAGAATGCTCCACTAATACTTTCTGATCATCAACATTTCCAACCCAATCTGCCATTAATTTGTGATGAGATCAGCATTCTTTGGATACCATAGTCCAAAGTCTTGATTTCCTTGTAGATATTTGAATATTCTTTTGACTGCCTGAAGATGAGACTCTTTTGGATTAGCTTGGAATCGTCCAACAATACCAACTGCATGCATAATGTCTGGTCTAGTCCCAGTGAGATAAAGTAGACTTCCTATCATAGATCTGTATTCTGGTTGATTCACCGTGGGAGAATCATCATGAGAACTGAGATTACATCCGATTATCATTGGTGTACTTACAGGTTTGCATTCTTCCATGCCATACTTCTTCAGAATTTTCTTAAGGTATTTTACTTGTGATAAGAATATACCATCTATAGTTTGATGCACTTGCAAGCCAAGAAAGAATGTTAGTTCCCCAAGTAAAGACATTTCAAACTCTTGCTGCATGACAGAAGCAAGTTTCTGACTCATAGATTCTTCATTACTTCCAAAAATGATATCATCAACATATACAACCACAATCAATAGTTTATCATTTTCAATTTTTGTGTATAAGTTGCTATCAGCAGACCCCTTTGAAAATCCTTGTTGATGAAGATATTTGTCAAGACAATAATACCATGCCCTTGGATCTTGTTTGAGACCATATAGAGCCTTTTTAAGTGTACAAAGAAGATTTTCATCATTTCCCAAAATGAATCCTTCTGGTTGTTCTTTATAAACTTCTTCTTCTAGATCACCATTGAGAAATGCAGATTTAACATCCATTTGATAAAATTTGATTTGTTGAAAACTTGAAAAAGCAAGAAACATTCTTATGGCTTCAAGTCTAGCTACAGGAGCAAAAGTTTCTTCAAATTCTATACCTTCTTTTTGAGTATACCCCTTGCAAAAAAGTCTAGCTTTGTTTCTTACAACATCCCCATTCTCATTTAACTTGTTTTTGAATATCCATTTAGTTCCAATGACATTTTTGTTATGAGGTCTTGGTACTAATTCCCAAGTGTGATTCTTTTCAATTTGATCAAGCTCTTCATTCATGGCTTGAACTCAACATTCATCTTTGCTAGCTTGATTGACATTGTGAGGTTCAATAGTAGATAGAAATGCCAGATAGCTAGAAGATCCCACAAGAGTCCTTCTTGTTTGTACACCTGATCCCTTATCTCCCAAAATTTGAGATTCTAGATGATTCTTTTGAACATATCTGGATGGAGCCTTTTTAGATAAATCATCTTCAGGTTCTTCATTGGGTTCACTGTCTATATCATTGCTATTTGATGTAGAAGGACATAAGTCACCATCGTCTTCATTTGTTGTTTGTTTTTCTTCTTTTGGGGCTGCAGGAGACTCATCAATAACAACATCAATACATTCAACAATCTTCCGAAGTCTTTTATTGTAACATTTATAAGCTCTACTCGTAGAGGAGTAACCAAGAAGTATTCCTTCATCCGCTCTAGGTTCAAACTTGCCAAGTTTTTCATCATTATTTTTGATAAAGCATTTACTTCCAAAAACTCTAAAATGCTTCACAGAGGGAGAATTACGATACCAGAGTTCATATGGAGTTTTGTCACTATTTACACGAACATGTGCCTTGTTGAGAATTTTTACCGATGTATGTGCTGCTTCTCCCCAAAATGTGTCAGGTGTTCCAGAATCATCAAGCATAGCTCTAGCCATTTTTTGAACTGTTCTATTCATTCTTTCTGCTACGCCATTTTGTTGTGGAGTGCCAGCTACAGAGAACTGTCTTTTTATGCCATGTTGTTCACAAAATTCAAGGAATTCATCTGAAGTATATTCTCCTCCTCGATCAGATATAAGACATTTGAGTTTTAGATCTAATTCATTTTCAACCAGAGCCTTGAAGATCTGAAATTTCTCAAATTCTTCATCTTTGTGTTTAAGCAACCCAATCCAACACATTCTAGAGAAATCAACAATAAATAAGATATAGTATTGTTCACCACGAGGTGAATTTTTCTTCATAGGTCCACATATGTCAGTATGAATGATTTCAAGAGGCCTACTTGATGATCCTTTCCTTGGCATTAAATTGCACTCTGGTCTGCTTGTCGAATTGACAAGATTTGCATATGATACTTTCAAGTAGAGTAATATTGGGAAGACCACGAACAACATTAAGTCTGCTTGATTTTTTGATTTGAGAGAAGCTTAGATGCCCCAACCTTCTATGCCATAACCATTTTCTGAAGATTTACTCAAGTAACATTGTTCTTTGCAGTTCTTCAATACATAAAGTTTTCTTGGAGTTCTTTTTCCTTTTATAATTGTTTTACCTGTATCAAGATCATGAACCACACATTCT
The DNA here is from genome assembly GCA_034641835.2 of Pinus albicaulis. Lineage (NCBI taxonomy): Eukaryota > Viridiplantae > Streptophyta > Pinopsida > Pinales > Pinaceae > Pinus > Pinus albicaulis. The sequence continues at coordinate 694,050,684 of CM076580.1, forward strand.
TTTGAACTAAAGACAACTTCAGTTCCTTGATCACACATTTGACTTACACTTAACAGGTTATGCCTTAATCCATCCACATACATGACGTCATTAGCCTTCACCTTTTCTTTTAGAAACACAGACCCTTTTCCTTTAATTACAGCAGGAGTATCATTTCCAAATGTAACTTTCTTTTCCTTTTCTAGAGCATTATATGCAAGAAGTTTGTTTTTGTCACCTATCATGTGTCTTGAGCATCCACTATCAATGTACCATTGATTTTCTTCACCTTCTGCAAATAATGCTATGCCACAATTTTCAACCTGTAATTCCTTCTTTTTCCATACTTTGGAACTTGAAGGAAAATGCTCTTTTGGCTGAACTTTGCTCCTGCATTCAAATTCTTCATGCCCAAAGTTATTGCAATAAGCACATTCAACTTCATTTAGAAGAGGAGAAAAGTTGTTATAGGTATTCTTCTCAAATTCAATCCTTTTCTTTCTTGCTTCTCTAGTCATGATGGTTTTATATGCAACACATTGAACAACTTTATGACCAAAATTGTGACATGAGAAACATTGTCCATTGAAGAAGAAATTTCCGCGATCATGAAATCTTCTACTTGAATTTACCTGTTGATTGGTGTTTCTTTGAGAGATATTCCTGTTAGTGTTCTTTGAATTGAGATGATCATGCTTTACCTGTAATGATTCTTTATTCCCTTGCTGAGTGGCAGAATTTTGTAAACCAGCTGTAGCTGCTTTTAGATAATTTGGTGCTGAAGCCTGAGAGGATTCTCCGGTGTATCCAAGACCTGTCTTTACAAGAGGAGAACGTTGTACCTTGATAATCTCATCTAAGGTTTCAGATCCTTTAGAAAATCTAAGATTCAGAGTCTTTACTTTCTCAAAATATTTTCTTAGACTTACCACTTCACATTCTAATTTCTCAATGTGTTTCTTTGCTTCTTCAACCTACTTTTCCAGAGTCTCTATGGTTATTTTCCTTTCTTCTAAGAGTATTTTACTTTCTTCTAAGCGTATTTTGAGTTGATTGTTTTCTTCAAGAAAATCATTGTCCTCTAGAGCATCCACAAAAGTATCCTTTTCTTCTCTATATTCAAATGCCATGAGAAGTCTAAGATCTTGTTCACATTCTTCCTCACTATCAGATAACCCATCATTGTCTTCATGAGTATAGTAACTTTTTCTAGTGTTAAACCGATTCTTATTCCTTCTTGCTACTTCCTTCCCTTTTGCAGGTGTTTCTTTATGAGGACACTTAGCAACATAATGACCAACTCTTCCACACTCAAAACATTTGAAAGGAAGCTTACCTCTGAACCGTCCTGTGCCAAGTTGGAGTTTCTTTACAAAATTTGCCTCATCTTCTTCTGAGATATATCCTAATCCTTCTTCTTCTTGTACTTCTTTCCCTTTTGTAGAAGCTCTGAAGACAACCTCTTTGACTTCAGATGGTCCTCCTCTTCTCATTTCATATGCGGTTAGTATGCCATGAAGTTGTACCACAGTAAGATTTTGAAGATCCTTTTTTTCTTCAAGAGCAGAAACTTTTGACTCAAATTTTGCTGTTAGCGATCTTAAAATTTTCTCAACCAAAGTAGATTCGGTTATTGTTTCTCCCAGATTTCTCATATGATTTACAACATCATCAACACGTAAAAAGAAACTGGCAATATTCTCATCACTATGCATTCTTAAATTTTCATATTCAATTATGAGAGTTTGAAGTTTTTCACTTTTTACCTTTGCATCACCTTCATAACTTAGAATGATTTTGTCCCATATCTCCTTTGATGTATTCAGCTGCATAAATTTGACAAATTCAGAATCAGATAGACTTCCTGTTAGAGCATTGAATGCCTTTGCATTTGTTTCATAATTCCTCTTTTCAGTCAGATCTGTTGGTACTGCAGCTGGATATTGATATCCCTGGATCCATGATAGCCCCTGCATCTTTCCATAGTGAAAATGATCTCATCCTTATTTTCAGAGAAGATTAAATTGCTTCCGCTAAGAGCGGAGAGCTTGATGGATGTTGTTCCATCTTGATTTCTCTATCTGGCTGACTTCATTGTGGCATTCAGCTTTTAGAAGGACTTTGCTACAATGATGGAAAAAACATCATGGAAGGAAGTAGATCATGATGTTACAGTAAAAATATTAATTTTTTTCTTGCTTTTAAACCCATACGCTACTTTAATGAACACAAATTGCGTATACACGTGGATATCCTTAAGTAAACTCGCGTATGCTCAGAGATCTAATTATGATTTTAATTCTTAACTTAGATCATTGCATCATTCATTCATCAGATGTTTAGTAAGCAGTAAACAAGTGCAGTAAGAGTAGAATAAATCACCACACATAAGCAACACACATAAAAACCAAGATTTAACGTGGAAACCCAATTCGGGGGAAAACCACCGCTGCTGTCGTCTCAGTCTTCAATATTTATTATATAAAGAAAAATTCTTACAATCATGTACTGGCGCAAACTCATACTAGCACGCAGGCACCCACCTGCAGAAGGCTACAACCTGCTCTCGTTTACCAGCCTCTCCTGGAAGGGAGCTACAACCCCCTGCTCTTGTTTACCAGCCTCTCCTAGAAGGGAGCTACTACCCCCTGCTCTCGTTTACCAGCTACCACTAGAAGGGAGCTAATACCCCCTTACTGAAGGCTTCAACCCTCAGCACTACTGCCGACCACGTTTCATCAATTTTCAAACTGGATCAAACAGCTTCAACACAACCCTTCACTTATCAACATACATACTTTTCCCAATGCTTCAAACAGAATAGTGAAACCACTGTAACCAGAATACCAGACATAACCCAGACTTCAAAATAGATATGCAGAAACACATTCAACCTTGAGAAACCATTAGTTCAGATACCATACGCACTTTTATTTAATCAGACCCGCGTATACACGTGCTTTTCATGAAACGAACCAGCATATACATCTATGCATTTTTCAGAAAAACCCTAACTGCCCATACGTGCTTTTATTTAATCAGATCCATGTATACACACGCTTTTCATGAAACAAACCTGCGTATAGATTTATAAAAGATAAACTTAGCAGAAAAGATCATATCTATGAACTTACCCAGATTTCTTCAATTTCTTCATCAGATTTGCCCCAGGTCTTCATCACTTCTTTTCAGATCATCCTAGATATTCATCATTTCTAGATCTAGAGATCTTTAACTTTCATCCTATTCATAGGTGCATCATAGATTCAGATTTATTAATTAAGAACAGAGTTCAACCATGCAGATATACTTCAGAGTGAAGTATTCATTAAAGCCCAGACACTTGCACGCCCTCTTGCACTATGATTATCTTCTCCTTAAATAGATTTGGCCTTTATCAATACCATGAGTCAAAACCACTCAACCACTGATGGTATTCCTGGACGGGATCAAATAGATAATCAAGCACTCAATACTTTGGGCCAATACTATGGTAATGCCCCCTGGTTTTATAAAATTAGAGCGCAAATTGGCATACGTGACTTGGCATGTTCATTTCTGCGTACATACGCGACTTCTCCTTAACAAACCCGCGTATGCCTTGTGACATACCTTGTTCAACATTATTCCGACACTTTCTGAATTCCTTTCTTCTGCTACTTCTAAACTGATCTGTAGATACATCAGATTTACATCATTTCCATCAAGGACAACTTCATCAAGTAGGTTGCCATCAACTTTATCAAGTAGGTTGCCATCAAGGACAACACTCTGAATCATATTGCCAACGGGATGCTATTTGTGGATGGTTGGTCAAGTTGGAAAAATAGATGGACTTCTATTTTAAGACATACTGGGAAGAATCTATTTTTAGATTGTCAATCTAAAAATAGATATGTCGAATATTATTAGCTCTTATTAATATTTGGACTATAAACATTATCTTATTCTCTTGGAGCACTTCAGTTAAGTGCACAGATGTGGCATAGGAGCTTACAGAAGGAATTATGCTATTCTTGAGGGTTAAGTGGAGCTATTGCATGGAGACTTCAGTTAGAACTCATGTGACAGAGTTTGGTGAAGTTCTTAAGGTAGTTGGTGGAGTTGTGTTCAATTTAACTCAGTTAGACACAGTTGAGCTAGTTGTATCTAGTCTAACTGATTGATACACTAGTGAGATTGATGTGAATTAATTATTAATTAATTCACTAATTATTAACTCATTAATCAACTGAATAATACATCAATTAACTACAGTTCATGGACAATTTCATTGGAGACCAGTGGAGAGATAGGTGAAAGAGCAAGTAGACTATCAGTTGTGACCATAGTGGTGCATGATCTTGCACCACACATTGATGGAAATGCCAATGAGGATTGCACAGTGCAAGCCAGGTGTTATTGCCTAAATCTACCTCAGGCTGAGGAAGGCAGAGTCTAGGGTAACATCAAACCATGCTTAACCTGGTAGCTAGCCCTACCAGATCGGGAGAGGGCTCTCTCCTGGTCAATCTCAGCAAAAATAATCAGTGAGGCTTGAGATGACTTGAATAAAGGCTGATTTTATGCTAGGTATATATGTAAAAGAGTTTGATTTGATTTTGAGGGTGTTTGTTGGATCAAAGGGAAGGGCAGATTTTGGGTCTGGGAAATGAGCAGTTTTGCAGGGATCTGAATGGGGCAAGGTAGGCAATTGTTTTGATGCTTTCAATTTTGAATGAAATGGATAGCTCAGACCGGTGAGGAGTTGAAGAGGGCAAGAGACTTTCAGGAATTCTCTTCGAACAGTTGAAAACATAGAAAATTAAACAAACTCTAGGTAGAGCACTGCAAATTTTAATGAATTCCACCTTTATCCTTGTTCGTTTAACTTAAGAAGAAATAAGAGGGAAAATGATACACATGAAACACCAGTAAACTTACATTAACAGAGAGAAACACATCATCAAAACAAAGAGCCACATGAATCCCAAGGAGTGCTGCAAACCCTGGTCTATTCCTTTGCCAAACTGCAGAGATGAATGTACAATGATGCTCAAAGCAATCCCAAGTGTCCAACCATGCTAATGACTGAAAAAATACAAGATATAGACAACACTAACTCATCCGCAGCCTCTAGGGGTCGAGCTCACAAGTTTAGGAGCTGTTTCAACAAGATCTAAACTAAGAACTGGAAAATAGGCAGTGGAACAGCTTGCCTCTATAAGATAGGAAACTGATTCATTCAGTTGCAATTCACCTTTTGATGGATGAATCTACTTCCATGAGTAAAAATTTGACAAAATTACATCAAGACCCATAAAATTACATCAAATTACATCATGAGTTTAACATTTGGAAGTAAGAAAGTGAAACTGTCCAAAACTAGGCGAAAAACAGAGTTACTGAGTCAAAAATGAGCAAAAATCCCCAATGCACTGCGCCTGATTTCTCTATGCGTTGCACCAGTTTGGAGCTGATTTTGGAGGCCTTCCCGGTGTCCAAATTTTCTCCAAGTGGGCTTGTTAAAAATTTATGCCTGTCTAATTTCCAACACAACTGGAATTCTGAATTTGGCTTCCATTTTCTCCTCCAAAAATGAGTTCTCCCAACACTGCTTCCTGTTTGTCCAAAAAGGGGTAGAAAGGTCAATTTTAGGGTGTTTTTGACCCTTCTAGAAGCCCAAAACCTGTCAAAATATCTTGGGCATAGGTAGGCATGCATAAATTTTCATGAAAAATCCAAAAATATAAAGTTTTACCCAAGAGGAGCCTCCCATCAAAAGCGCGCGCCAAGTGGCGCGATGCATAGAGCTGAAAAATCTGTGTTTAGGCCAAAAAAATCAAAATTTGAAAAAAGTGTCCCAAATTTCTTGAAATTTGGGCTGAGTGTTCTCCATCATGCACTATGCTGGGCCAAGGAAGCCTCAGCCAAAATTTTAAGTCTATCTTGCCTTTTCCGACGCTTTGAGGCCTTCTTCAACTTGGCCTTCAAGATTTTGATTCGTGATTTGCAAACATGGTTTCTCACCCAATAATGATTCGCCATGTGCCTCAACATGTTCTTTTCCTTGTTGGATTTCTCCAACAGCTTTTGGTCTCCTCGGTGCATGCAATTCGATTGTAGAGTCACTGTGTTTCCTTCATCTCGGTCATAAGAGGAATCTGTCTCCATATTTGCCAAACTCTGTGTTGTCTTAGATGAATATGAAGAGTTTTAGGTGTCTTTAATATTTTTCTGCCAAGGGTATGAAAATGTATGAGGGACTATAAAGGAAGAGGGTAAGAGAGATTTTATGAATGTTGCTAATTGGAATTTGGGGAATTGAAGGGTTTTAGGGACAATTTTTAGACTTTTTGGGATAAAAATTAGGGTTTAGGATAGTGGGATTTAAGGAATATGGGAATTAGGGAATGAATGGATTAAATTGAAGAACGAATGGAGGATTCAAAAAGTGAGGGGGTGATGGAGTGGATTTGATAGCAAAAAAACAAAACAAACTCTAAGCCATTGTTTTTTAGCACATCTGGAAGGAGGTAGAGTTTGAGCTTTTACACACTAAACCACCATAAATTCTGAGAAAAAATCTTCACTTGCAATGGAAAAATTCTTAACTTACTTTCACACCACATATTTGAGCACATTTGGAAATTTTGGGGAAGTTTATGTTGAAATTGGGCTTGCAACTCTATGTGTCGCGCCCTTTTGCAGGAGACTTTTGGAGACCTTCCCGGTGTCCAAATTGGGTGTGGGATAGCTCGTTGGAAATATTATTTAGTATAATTTCCAACCCTACTGGAATTTGTCAATTTGGAGTTCATTTTCCCTGTAAAAAATCAAATCTCCCAAGACTAGTCAAAATGTGCAAAATGAGGGTGCCTCAAGGAAGAGTGATGTTGCAGTCAACTTTTGAAGGTCTTCCTCAACTCCAAATTGATCTCATGATAGCTCATGGGAAATATATTTGTGTCTAGGTATCATTTGACTCATCAAGAATGTCATTTGGACAACCAAGCTAGGAGAAATATTGAGTTTCCCAAGGTCACTTCAGAGGTGCACAATTCTCCTGAGGCAACTGTAATTTTGACATTTCTCTAAAACCATGAAACCTGTGTAAAAAGTGAAGGAGGTGTTTCTTCCTTGGCATATTTTGGACAAAAACCTCTCTCAAGTTTCACAAATTCATCTTTTATTTCTCAGAAACATCATTGGAGTAAAACCTATCCCGATGTGTGGAACCAGGGATTTGTCGACATGAAGTGAAATGAAGGGGATAAAGGGCTTCTAAATTTTTGAGAAAATTTTTGGAAGTAGGTAGGGATGTTAGGAAGCAGGGGAAAGTGGAATTTCAGAGATTGAGTGAGGGGAAGGGGTCCAAAATGGCAAAACACAGGCCTAGCCTAGAAAATTGCCAAGTTGTAGCAAGAAACTAGGGTTTGTGATGGGAAGTATTTAATAAGGTACATTAAGGATAGGGGAAGGTGTATGAACATTAGGGTACAATTTTTTCTGATTATTTTACCATCCAAGATAAATTACCTTCAAAACCCTAGGAGAGGGAAATGAACCTTACCTAGGCACAACTGAAGCATGAACAAGGTGTAAAATGACCCAGTGGAACTTGACATGATGATGAAAACCCTCTGAATGACAGTACACTCAGCTGAATGGTGGCATGGACCGACATTTGGACAACTTTGACAAGAGTAAAAGCAAACCCTAGACCTAATACCTAGTGACCAAATTTTGCTTGAAGACTCACTGAAATGACAAAATTTGACCTTGAAACCTTAAAATCACTTTCTAAGAGCATTTTTTATCACTGGAGGAAGGCTGCAAAGACTGAAACTAACATTGGCTCCAATGGGGATGGTACCTCCTTGGAGGTGCCAAGAACTACAGATCTTTGGAAAGCAGACAGTGCCTTCATCCATTGGGCGATGGAGTCAATAACTTCGACAAACCAAAACCAGACTCTTGACTCAATTTCAGAAAAAAATGACTCAATTTCAAGACTGAAAATGACTGAAACACATGACTCAAACAAACCAAACCAAAACTGAAATCAACCTTCATTTTTATAGCCTTCACCTCGGGCCCTAAACTGAAAGAATGATGACAACACACACTTGCTTTGAAGCTATGTTGAAACTGACTAAAACAAAAATGACCCAAGACCTACTTAACTGAAATTTGTACTTACAAAGCTTTTTTAATGACAACAGTCCATCAAGATTTGAGGGCTTCAAATCATGATGACAACCAACTGCCTACTGATGGAATATGTACAATCATGTGTAGTGAGCCTTTCAATGTAACCAATCCAGCAGATGGCTACATACCAAAATTTTTCTCTCACTTTTCTCTAGCAGGTAGAACGATGTACATGTAGGCAACTCACAATAACCACTAAAACCAAGGCTTATGATAACGAACCAGGAAATATTTATCTTTTCTGATTCTTGCAAAAGAATGCCGAAGGGATCTTGAAAATCCTGAAGCACTAGTTGGTCTTGAGATCCAGCAGCAAAAATACAACTACTCGCTTCATTCTGATCTGAAAGAACAATTGATTGCCGAGTGATAGGAAGGCACAAACAGGTATAAGCTTCTGCCATCTGAGTGTTAGCTGTAAGTTCCTTGACCATGAGAAATTCTGGCATATTGTCTCTCTCAAGCTCATATTCCTCAACTTCATGATCTAGGTCATTCTTAAACAGAAAACAATCTTCAATATTATCAAACATGACACCCTTATAACCTTCATGAAAGAAAATATTATTTGTTTGCTAATCTATAAAACTAATTACAAGACCGTCATCATTTTCAAAAGAAGAAGAAGTTTCACCAATAATTTCTTGACCATGTGCGCACTGCAAATCTGCTTTAGCTTGGGCTATAACATGACCTTCCAAGAGTTGATCTATCTCATCTTCAGACAAAGGAGATAATAATTTTTGTTTTCTTTTGCTCAAACAGTGATTGTCTTCATGAAATAACATTTTAAAACATGAAAAACCTAAATGACAGTCCTTAATTCCCTGATCTTCTGAAATTTGAAAACGTTGTTGATCATCTTCATATGACATGGCAATCAAATTATCATTTATCACTGAGTTATTGAAAGAAGATTTTTCACTTACTTGAACAAAGATCTCATCTTGTTTTTCATGAACTGACTGAATTACCTCCTCATGAAAGCTTTGTTCTAATGAAATGAGAAGATTTGGATCAATAACTCTGTCTTCTTCATTCCAGATGATCTCAACAGCAGAGCTCTCCTTCATGGGATTCAGCACAAGGTATTCTTGATCATCACGATCTGAATCTAGATCTGAAATAGCTGACTTGACTTTATCACATTCTAAAATTGAAACTTGACTTTCCTGCATATTGTCTTCTTCTATGGACAGATCTGAAATAAAACCTTCTCTTTCATCATTTTCCATTGTACTAAGATCTTGATCCTGCTGCAAAGTTTCCTGAGCATCTTGATGGGTATCCTCTAAGTTCTCTTTATGCTACTGAAATGGATTTTCGTACAGAGCCTCCATGATCTCATCGTCCATGAAGTCATCATCTTCATAAACTTTTTCAAGATTTTCAATAAAACTATGAACATGGCTACAACAGTTCTGAACTAAAGTTAAAGATGGATAAGATTCTTTATACCTTTCAAAGAACATGGTATGAAAATCCTTTAAACAGTAAATACAAGCAGGCGGCAAACTTTCATACCAAGATCGGGCTTCACCTTCCAGAGTGGCCATGAATATCTTCATCAAGCAGTCTTCAGGAAAATCAACCTTCAACTTGCGAATATGTATGTGAAATCTAACCAGATGTAAAGCAACATCCTTCCTATCATCATCTTTAAACGTAGGAAAATTCCTTTGCCAATCTACCTTAGGAATTTTATTTGGAAAACCTGGAATGTGATCTCGGCTCATGGGAGCATACCTTCGATCCAGCGAAACCATTTTGATAACAATGAATTCACTAAGAAATTCCTCAGGCTACTGATTCTTGAAGAGTAGTGTCGCCATAAAAATTCTGAACCTTAGGATTCTTTGACACTGGAGTCACCAGGTGAATGATTTCAGCCTTCCTATGTCTGATCGTTGTCCACCATCAACCATCAGATCTAACTTGATTACATTTTACTGAGGAAACCAGATGTTCAGTTAATAAACTAAACCGAAGATTGACTGAAGCAACATTCATCTACTATGCACTTGTAGAGCAAGAGCAGTTCGTAGGTTACCTGGCTAACTTCAGGCTTCGTCTGTAGTTTATAAAGTAAAAAACAAACTTTTCATCCCCAGTATGGTTGCCACTATGTTATGGCCTAAATATACCTCAGGCTGAGGAAGGCAGAGTCTAGGGTAACATCAAACCACACTTAACCTGGTAGCTAGCCCTACCAGATCGGGAGAGGGCTCTCTCCTGGTCAATCTCAGCAAAAAAAAAAGATCAGTGAGGCTTGAGATGAATTGAATAAAGGCTGATTTTAGGATAGGTATATATGTAAAAGAGTTTGATTTGATTTTGAGGGTGTTTGTTGGATCAAAGGGAAAGGCAGATTTTGGGTCTGGGGAATGAGGCCTAGTTTTTGCAGAGATCTGAATGGGGCAAGGTAGGAAATTGTTTTGACACTTCAATTTTGAATGAAATGGATAGCTCAGACCGGTGAGGAGTTGAAGAGGGAAAGAAAATTTTAGGAATCCTCTTCAAACAGTTGAAAACATAGAAAATTAAACAAACCCTAGGTAGAGCACTGCAAATTTTAATGAATTCCACCTTTATCCTTGTTTGTTTAACTTAAGAAGAAATAAGAGGGAAAATGATACACATGAAACACCAGTAAACTTACATTAACAGAGAGAAACACATCATCAAAAAAAAGAGCCACATGAATCCCAAGGAGTGCTGCAAACCCTGGTCTATTCCTTTGCCAAACTGTAGAGATGAATGTACAATGATGCTCAAAGCAATCCCAAGTGTCCAACCATGCCAATGACTGAAAAAATACAAGATATAGACAAACATAACTCATTCCCCAGCCTCTAGGGGTTGAGCTCACAAGTTTAAGAGTTGTTTCAACAAAATCTAAACTAAGAACTGGAAAATAGGCAGTGGAATAGCTTGCCTCTATAAGATAGGAAACTGATTCATTCAGTTGCAATTCACCTCTTGATGGATGAATCTACTTCCATGAGTAAAATTTTTCCAAAATTACATCAAGACCCATCAAATTACATCATGAGTTTAACATTTAGAGATAAGAAAGTCAAACTACCCAAAACTAGGCGAAAAACAGAGTTACCGAGTCAAAAATGAGCAAAAATCCCCAATGCACTGCGCCTGATTTCTCTATGCGTTGCACCAGTTTGGAGCTGATTTTGGAGGCCTTCCCGGTGTCCAAATTTTCTCCAAGTGGGCTTGTTAAAAATTTATGCCTGTCTAATTTCCAACACAACTGGAATTCTGAATTTGGCTTCCATTTTCTCCTCCAAAAATGAGTTCTCCCAACACTGCTTCCTGTTTGTCCAAAAAGGGGTAGAAAGGTCAATTTTAGGGTGTTTTTGACCCTTCTAGAAGCCCAAAACCTGTCAAAATATCTTGGGCATAGGTAGGCATGCATAAATTTTCATGAAAAATCCAAAAATATAAAGTTTTACCCAAGAGGAGCCTCCCATCAAAAGCGCGCGCCAAGTGGCGCGATGCATAGAGCTGAAAAATCTGTGTTTAGGCCAAAAAAATCAAAATTTGAAAAAAGTGTCCCAAATTTCTTGAAATTTGGGCTGAGTGTTCTCCATCATGCACTATGCTGGGCCAAGGAAGCCTCAGCCAAAATTTTAAGTCTATCTTGCCTTTTCCGACGCTTTGAGGCCTTCTTCAACTTGGCCTTCAAGATTTTGATTCGTGATTTGCAAACATGGTTTCTCACCCAATAATGATTCGCCATGTGCCTCAACATGTTCTTTTCCTTGTTGGATTTCTCCAACAGCTTTTGGTCTCCTCGGTGCATGCAATTCGATTGTAGAGTCACTGTGTTTCCTTCATCTCGGTCATAAGAGGAATCTGTCTCCATATTTGCCAAACTCTGTGTTGTCTTAGATGAATATGAAGAGTTTTAGGTGTCTTTAATATTTTTCTGCCAAGGGTATGAAAATGTATGAGGGACTATAAAGGAAGAGGGTAAGAGAGATTTTATGAATGTTGCTAATTGGAATTTGGGGAATTGAAGGGTTTTAGGGACAATTTTTAGACTTTTTGGGATAAAAATTAGGGTTTAGGATAGTGGGATTTAAGGAATATGGGAATTAGGGAATGAATGGATTAAATTGAAGAACGAATGGAGGATTCAAAAAGTGAGGGGGTGATGGAGTGGATTTGATAGCAAAAAAACAAAACAAACTCTAAGCCATTGTTTTTTAGCACATCTGGAAGGAGGTAGAGTTTGAGCTTTTACACACTAAACCACCATAAATTCTGAGAAAAAATCTTCACTTGCAATGGAAAAATTCTTAACTTACTTTCACACCACATATTTGAGCACATTTGGAAATTTTGGGGAAGTTTATGTTGAAATTGGGCTTGCAACTCTATGTGTCGCGCCCTTTTGCAGGAGACTTTTGGAGACCTTCCCGGTGTCCAAATTGGGTGTGGGATAGCTCGTTGGAAATATTATTTAGTATAATTTCCAACCCTACTGGAATTTGTCAATTTGGAGTTCATTTTCCCTGTAAAAAATCAAATCTCCCAAGACTAGTCAAAATGTGCAAAATGAGGGTGCCTCAAGGAAGAGTGATGTTGCAGTCAACTTTTGAAGGTCTTCCTCAACTCCAAATTGATCTCATGATAGCTCATGGGAAATATATTTGTGTCTAGGTATCATTTGACTCATCAAGAATGTCATTTGGACAACCAAGCTAGGAGAAATATTGAGTTTCCCAAGGTCACTTCAGAGGTGCACAATTCTCCTGAGGCAACTGTAATTTTGACATTTCTCTAAAACCATGAAACCTGTGTAAAAAGTGAAGGAGGTGTTTCTTCCTTGGCATATTTTGGACAAAAACCTCTCTCAAGTTTCACAAATTCATCTTTTATTTCTCAGAAACATCATTGGAGTAAAACCTATCCCGATGTGTGGAACCAGGGATTTGTCGACATGAAGTGAAATGAAGGGGATAAAGGGCTTCTAAATTTTTGAGAAAATTTTTGGAAGTAGGTAGGGATGTTAGGAAGCAGGGGAAAGTGGAATTTCAGAGATTGAGTGAGGAAGGAACACAAATGGCAAACACAGCCTCATGGCGCCTAATTGCCAAGTTATAGCAAGAAACTAGGGTTTGTGTGAAAATGAGGAATTTGGGGGATCTCAGTGATGGGAAGTGTTTAATAAGGTACATTAAGGATAGGGAAAGGTGTATGAACATCAGGATACAATTTTTGCTGATGATTTGACCATCCAAGAAAAATTACCTTCAAAACCCTAGGAGAGGGAAATGAACCTTACCTAGGCACAACTGAAGCATGAACAAGGTGTAAAATGACCCAGTGGAACTTGACATGATGATGAAAACCCTCTGAATGAAGGTACACTCAGCTGAATGGTGGCATGGAACAAAATTTGGACAACTTTGACAAGAGTAAAAGAAAACCCTAGACCTAATACCTAGTGACCAAATTTTGCTTGAAGACTCATTGAAATGACAAAATTTGACCTTGACACCTTAAAATCACTTTGTAAGAGAATTTTTGATCACTGGAGGAAGGCTGAAAATACTGACACTAACACTAGGTACAGTTCAGTTCATTAGACGCATATTTAACAGGGGATTCTGCCTTGTTAGAAATGAGGCCTAGCAAGTGGCAGAGATCGGTGCATGGATTTGCTAGATCAGGACCTGATTAGTGTGTAGCGATTGGAGATTGTATTGAGAGCTTGTGAGAAGCTTTGTATGATGATTGTTACATGATCTCTATGAAATATATTATACATATAGTTGGGGGTTTTCAGCTTTAAGCTTTCCCATAAATCACTGTGTTAATGTGTGTGAATTTTTATGGTTTTAATGTGTGCATGCAATTGATTTAATTTCCACATATGATGATCAATGGTGGAATAGATTCTGTATTGTGCATGAACTCAAATAGTGTATTATCAGGATAATCCTAGACATATAACATATCATCTATATAATTTCTACAAATCTGAACCAAAGAGAAGGATAGGGATGATTAGCAAATGATGAAACACAACCCTCATACCTTCTAGTTTTGTTTTTTATAAAAAATAATGTTTGTGTGCAGCTTGTCTCAATGCCACAACTCATGATGAATCATATTGTATAATCCTGGTTCAAATCATGTTTTCAATTTCTTGTCAATAGCTTAGAGAATGAATTCTGTCATATAGTTCAATCTTGACAGTCAGTTAGTCTAGGTAGAGAATAAAAAGAGTTCACTAGCATAATCTGAACACTTGGAAGCAATAAGGGTACAAGTAGATAGTTTGTTTTTGTTTTCGAAAGAAAGGAATGCCAGGAGTTTGCCAATTCAAGTGCACCCAAGGAAGATAAAATTCTAGACAAAGTAGACTGGGTAAGTAGAGATGAAGTTGGAGTAATCATGTTTTTCAGATTATTGAGATCACTACTTAAGAGAAGCAACAACAAATGAAAGAAGAAAATACTGCCCAATGGATGAGGCACTGGTCTTCATAAACCAAGAGATCTGAAGTTCTGGACACCTCTTGAAAATGAGCTGCCCTCCCCAAGTGGAGCCACTGTTAGTCATCAATAATTTTTTGCCTTTGTAGATGACTAAATGCCTATCCTAGATTTCTAGAAACAAAATTCATGAATATTGTGAGTTCTAGAAATCTCACTGCCGTCATTACTCTTAGGATATATTTTTCACTATTCTACTACTCTATCAAGGCATATCCATCCTATCACTCCCAAAATACCGAATCATGGACTTATGTCACTCATTTTCACTATGTTTGCCACCTCTGACCTTACCACTCTGTTTTGACTTACCTAATTTTCTACTCACACCTTGGATTTTCCAAGTAGCCTAACTTTTTCCCCTATTCACCAAATGCCTCAAGCATTGGTGGTTTTAAGCTACCTTTCTAGGCTCTTTAGATAAATCGAAGTCACCAGTTTCAGGGATTGCAGTGCATAAAGGTTTGTCAATGATCTATTTTACACCGAAAAACCCTAAGTTAAGTGTTCAGCCAAAGGTCAAGTCCGAAAGACCTCCCAATAGGTCATGTAGGGTCTCCGAGGCTATTCATTGTTTTGGTTTTCCAAGACTCACAGTTTTACATGTGCCCAAAGATGAAATCAAATAAAAATAAGGGTGAGCTTATTATTGTCCAATAGGTATCAAAAACCTCCAAGAGAAACCTCCATTGATCAGAGCTTAAATTCTATAAAAAGACAGGTGGCTATCTTAAACATTTCTACCGGAATGGCTTATGATGGTTATCAGCAGAAGAGAGGTAAGGTGAGAAGCAAAAATCCTCAAGGACATTCACAGCAGAAGAGAAACAACATGCCTAAGTTCACAAATAAAATCATGTTTTCATGATTGATTGGCTATAAGGTGTTGCCCAGCAAAGAGTCCATGCAAAGGATCATGAAGACAGAGGTACATCAATGCCACTGAGCATAAATTGAAGATTTGATGAAATAAGGAATGAAGGTGAGAGACCTCCTTAATGATAGAAAGCAGAGGTTTGAAGGATGATGTTATAAGGTCACCTTTAAGGTTTTTCAAGGCAAAAATTTTCACTACAGCAAAGGAAGAGATTACAAAGAGTATCAGTGTGAAGGTAACCTAGGTTTCAAGTGCAATCAATTTTTTCAAAGTGGTAAAAAAAGGAAAGCAGGAGGTTAAGTGTCAAAATAGAACACCAGGGAAATCATGAATTTGTTGATGAAGTGACTAAAGTTTCCAAGATTCCAAAAATGACCAAGAAGACAAAATTAATCTGTGTTATGACACCTACAGTAGATCAGAAGTGGTCAATAAAGAAAAAACACAGCAGACATGATGTACAACCTTTGTAAAAACAGATATATCATTGTCAAAAGCATTGAGAGGGAAAAAGGGTATGTTTTCAAATCAACTACCAAAAGGTAATTTCTGTAATATTCCTACATTAGCATGCAACTAATGGGAATATTGAATTTTGGTTTTTGCACCTAGTAGATGAATAAGTGGGGGAGGAGACCCATAATTAACTTAAATCAGCATAAAAACCTTCTTGGTATGAAAGGGGATCATTCTAGAAGCTAGATTTCACACCCTCATGTGTGAATAGGGACTTTTTCATGTGAACAAGGTCAAGTTTGACCAAGTCAACAGCGTTGGGATAGGGGGTGGAGAACACTTTAAGAGACAAAATAGTATGACTAGGAGGAGGATTATTTGGTGAAGGAAACCCTAGTGAGTGGGACCTATGGTGAGAGGGATTTCACTTTTTTAAAAGGAGGGCAAGGAAGCCATTGTGATTCATGTTATGGATTATTGATTTCATGGTCTGGTTATACTTTGTGCATTCTCTTGTTGTTTGGCAGAGTTGTTGTGCTACTTAGCACAAGGCATTCATGTTTGGGAATTCCTTCTCCTACCTTGAGATGCCTCTTGGAGGAGTATTGTACTTCATTTCTCCACATCCGGGCTTGAGGCCAAGCTACCTCCTTCAGCTACAGCGGAGTTTCTATTGAGAGTTGGGTTGTGTTGCAGGGTGTTGCAGTGGAGGGTTGACAACACCACTTCTAGAGCTTGTTTTTCAAAGGAGAAAGATTTCTTTCCTTTGGGACACTAGTGAGGAAGATTCTGGAGCTTATTGCATATCTTGGCACTTGGCCAACATATTTCCTTTCTCCTACAGTGTAGTCCCTCTCCTTGACTGCGTTATTTTCAGTGTGCAATTGTAGTAAGGGTATGCAGGATTGTTGGAGGGTGAGATATTTAGTGTTAGGATCAGAATTTCACTTGGAATATCCATTGGAGGAGGTCTAATTATTCATATTATGCATCATCTTTAGCCATCTCCATCCAGTTCTTGAGTTGCAGCTGCTACTCAGTCTTGAGACTACAACTTCGACATTTTTCCATTTTGCATATTTCAGGAAATCATTCTGGGATTGTCTTGGAATTGTGTTTTGGAGCTTATATCCTCACTCTAAACATTTTATGAGCTCTATATTTCTATATTTGTGTATTGACACTTCCCAGCAGCAGTTCCTCTAATAAAACTGCGTTGTCATAGCCTTGGGCATTTTCTGTGTAGCAATGATCTTCATTTTTCCATGTACATGTTTCTTGAGGCTTGTGTTGCCTAGCTTGAGTGATTGTTTCCTCAATATAGTGTATGAATTTTTTTATATGACATTAATATGATGGGTATATGGTTCTTCTTACATCCTATGTGTTGATGTATCACTGCTCTTTCATTATTGCGTTCATGTATTTTTGTATCTCCAATTTTGGGATATTATAAGATATTCCCATTATTGCTGATTTTCCCTATTTTGGGATATTAAAGTGGCATCAGAGCATGATATTTGGCTCAGCCTATGAGTTCTAGCTAAAGAGAAGGATCAGAGATCAGAATGATGGAGAGGATGATTTTTCTCTCATCACTTTTCAGATCCAAAAAGAACCTCTCCCAAGAGGTTAAGCAGATGAAGGAGAAGAGATGCCAAGAAACTCCTAGAGGGTTTCAAGAAGAGGAAGGACCATGCACTTTATATTCTCATAAAGAGGAAGACAAGAAGCATGGAGGAAACTTGGATCATCAGATTCTAAGTGAATACCTTGTTGAGTACAAGTCTCAACCTAGAGCCTTCAAGGAGACTCCGTAGCCACAGTTCATTCAACTGGAGGAAGAGAGGAGACCCTGCAGCAAGGGAGAACTCAAGGGTAATAGGTTTCTATTGTCCACTTTTGATGGGAAATCTACAACAAGATCTTGGGAAAGAAGACTTAGTGCATTCTTCCTACTACATCCAGTGGTAGAGAAAGAAGCAGTGGAGATTGCAGCTCTACACTTGAAGGGTGAAGCAAGCAATTGGTGGTTCAGCCATGTGAGACATGCAAGAGTATATTATTTTTCATATTTCACTCAAGGGGTGATCAAGATATTTGATAAAGAGAAATTAGAGGAAGAGAAGCCCTCACCACCACTTGAGTTGGCTTGTACCAGCACTGTTACAGTCATGGAGGAGCAGCCTTCATCTTCAGCAGTAGGGAGAGCCCGTTAAAGAACGTAATCTCAACCACCTACTAGGTGTCGAATCCGTCAGTCCAAGTGTCCCAGTTTAGTTTCAGTTAGTCTAGTTTAGTTGAGTTTATCTCCAGTTATTTATTGTTGATGTTTCCAATGTAATCTATTTTAATCTATTCGTAATATTGTGAAGAGTATCTCTCTGCTCCAGTTGGTTTTCAGTGTTTCAATTCTTGTCATGGTATCAGAGCAGGTTGCATAAGCCTCCTTGGAGAGCATCAGCAAAGCCACGAAGGAGCAGAAGAGAAAAACCGCTGATTGGCGCGACTGTGAGTTGATTGGCGCTAGAATACACGCCATACCTGTGCCATTTTCATGCCTCGCATCATTTTTGAGATAGGCGCGACTGTTTCAATCGGGATCGCGCCAGTTTGCAAGTCTAATTACGTGCGTTGAATTACATGTGGGAGTGGAGTTTTAAACAACACGCACGAGTGAAATATTAAGGTATTTTTTAATGCAATCTTCTGAAATCATTCACGTGGCTATGAAACACGTTTTACGGTTCATGTGATTTAAAAGAAAAAGTCAAAGCACTTTCATGTAAAGAGGTATCGAATTTTAAGTGAAAAAGTTTTATGATATGACTTATGGCCATGTAAGTCTTTTATGCTCCACGTGATTTAAAAAAAGAGGAGAAAGCTTTTTTTTTTTTAAATTTAAAGTTAAAAAAAAAAAAAAAAAACTTTAAATTTTCAAAGAGTAAAGAAAAGAAAATGCTTTTTTAAAAGTTTTTTTTATAAAGAGGTTTGAAAGAGCATAAGCTGAAGCAATTCAAAAGAATTTTTTTTGGGATTTAAAAAAAAAAAACTTAAAGCTGTGATGTGAGATGAAAGTGAAAGTTTACAAGAAATTTTTTGAGGAAGATAATTTTTTTTTAAATAGAAGGAGAAGTGAAGTTGCATAAGACTCATTCAAGAGCAGCAAAATTTTTAAAGAAGCAAGGTATTGATGAATATGTAAACTCGTTTGTTTGTGGAAGTTTGAAACCGAGGACATGGGAAAAGCCAAGAGGCTAAAGCAAAATCAGATTATGTTCGAGATCTTTCTAGATCTGGAAATCAAGAGGCGAAAAGACGCCTATGCATTAAGATGCATAAAAGAATCAGTTGATGAAAGTATACTTCCCTTGATTTCAGATGCCAAGACAACCAAGGAGGCATGGGATACCCTTGAGGGATGTTTTGGTACAAGGGGGAGCATTGAAGCAAAGGGGAGATTTGAAGATGAAGATGAAGGTGGATCTGTAGCAACAGATCTACAGCGAAATGAAGAGTTTGTTGAATCCCACTGTGCGCAGTCACAGGTGGCTGATGTCTACGAAGAAAGTGCAGATGAAGCAGAGAAGCAGCATGAAGATGCTCGTGAACCCCACTGTGCACGACCACAAGTGGATGAAGAGATTCCAGCAACAAAGATTGCTGACGAAGTTTTAATGACCAACAACAGAGCTTGCTGATGAAATGGTAAATCCAATGATTGATATGGCTGATGTAAACTTTGATAATGAAATTTTGGCTAATGATGATTGGTTGCAGATGATGCAACAAAAGTATGATATAGACATGATGTTATTTGGTGAGATTACCCCACTTCAGTTAGTGGAAGACAACCTGTTTGCAGCAGCACAGGTCAGTGAAGAAGAGGCAGAGAAAAAGACAGAGACAGAGACAGAGGAAGATGCAGCAAAGGAAGAGCAACAACAGAAAGCTCTCATTGCAGTGCAGAAGGAAGAAATAGAGAAAGAAGAAATAGAGATAGAGGCAGAGGCAGAAGCAGAAGAGGAAGCACAACTGAAGAAAGCTCTCATTACAAAGCAGAAAGACCAGAACCTATGTCGTTCTGAAAATATTTTTTATTCTAACATTAATTTTCAGTGTGCAGGTACACAGATTAATTATGAAGAAGAGCTAAAGTTTATTGAAACATGGCTTGCAATACCATGTCTTGATGAGATATACACAGAAGATGTAGATATGAATGATTAAGACAACATGCATGACGAACATGTCAATGAAATTTTGATGCGTTGGAGTTTTGAAAAGATAAGATATTATTCTAATCCTATGTTACAAAAGATTGATGATGAAAAGAGCACTACAAAAGACAGTATGTGGCAGCAACCCACATTTCTTGAAGATGTCCAGAACATGCTTAGACAGCCTGGAAAAATAGAAGACCTGCAACAACAAATGAAGAAACAGAGTTCTCAAGGATACAGTAAAGCGAAAAATCTGAAACAATTTAGAGGCTACAGAATTTGGAAGAAGAGAAGAAGAAAACCAAATCTAGTTGAAGTCAATTTTTTTTTAAAATTGTAAGCCTCGCTGAGACATAGACCAGCAGGTATCTTAGTTATTTTTTTTATGTGGTTGATATTAAAGGGGAGTGTTAAAGAACGTAATCTCAACCACCTGCTAGGTGTCGAATCCGTCAATCCAAGTGTCCCAGTTTAGTTTCAGTCAGTCCAGTTTAGTTGAGTTTATCTCCAGTTATTTATTGCTAATGTTTCCAATGTAATCTATTTTAATATATTCGTAATATTGTGAAGAGTATCTCTCTGCTCCAGTTGGTTTTCAGTGTTTCAATTCTTGTCAGAGCCAACATAGTAGAAAAGGGAACTCTTGCAGCCATACAAGGTGTTCCCAAAGCCCATCAAGTGATGCAGGAGCATTAGGCAAAGAGAAATACTTTGTATTTATTAAAACTTAGGGGTTTTTAAGAGCTAGATTTTTATGAATGATTTGAGTGGGTGTTATGTATTTTTAATTAAATATTGTAAATAATTCTCAAATATGAGAGAATTTGGTCAGTTGAGGATGTAAAGGGATAAGAGATTTTAATTTAGAAATTAGTTTCATTAATTTTGGGTGAGAGAGGATCCTTAGGGATTCAAGAGTGATTTTAGGATTTGTTGAGATATTTGGGGGTTTGTTGAGTGATTAAAGGGATAAATGAGAGCAAAATTGGTTCATGTAAAATTTGTATAAATTGATAGCCACTCAAAAGGAAAAATAGTAAATTGAGATTAGGTAATAGAATAAGGAAGAGAGGTTGTAAGCCTCCGATTTTGTAAAAAGGGCCATGTCGATTTTTAAAATACCAACCCTTGAATTAAGAGGTTTTGTAATTTTTTATTGGTTTTATTGATGAATAATTTAGTTTTGAAAAAAAAAAAAAAAGTCAGGTTACCTGCCAAAGCCAGAATGTTCCCAAGCCTCTTGTTAAAACCTATTGTCCTTGCCTCAAATGAACTCTGTTAGGTCCATTTGTTATCTACCAGATCAAACTTTGGATCGATTCCCATGTGTTATTGAAGAGGGATAGACTTTTTAGCACTGAAGAATTCGTGTTGAGTGAATGAAAATTGTAGGTTAAGTACAACAATGATGGAGTCGACTTCTTGAAGTTTAACATATATGGATAAATCGACTTGGTGAGGATTGAAGTCACTGAAGAAATACAACCATGCAGATGCCTAGAATCACACATACACATTGTATATACAACGCTTGAGAGCTGACATTGGTACTGGCGGTGATTAGTTTAGTCGATTGAAGAAGATTAACTGGGTTCTAACAAGTGTTTTTCAGTGGGGTTTCAGAGATCGATTGGAAATGCGTGAATGTTTTTCGATCTGTAGCATCGACTTCAAAAGGGAACGCAGAACGAAGAAACTGAGCGTGGGAATGTTGTTAAGTCAGTTTGATTGCATTTAAAATCGTGGAAGCAATCCAGTCATGAAAACAATGGGAGTGTATAAGGCGCAGAGTTGGATAGTGAATGCAATGAAACACAGCTATGGTGCGAATGCTGGAGATAGTAAGTTATTTGTGGGTTCAAGTTTAATGTCTGGTTTGATTTATTGATAATTTCCAATTGAATGTCTGCATAACATGTTAATTGGTCCGGTCAACCTAAGGCGTTGACTATATTTAAATCAAAGTCGATTTGATTAGAAAACAATTGGTATTTTGAACAAATCATGAAGGTGGGGATGCATAAAATCGATGTGCAGTGGTGTGAATTTGCCAGGTGGAGCTTTTAAAGCATAGGCGCATTATTTTTATTGAATTTTGATTTTATAAATCCAGCGATATGTGAATGTTGGGAATGATAGGTATTGGATTTGATTATGGATTGGGTGATGGTTAAATCTTATGTTAAGATGAAGCTTACGCAAATGATAATTCTGTGGAAATGGACCGGTTTGGAGTCTTATTTGAGGCAGTTATTGAAGATGCATTTTTATGCATGAGGGCTTTGGGAAGATTCTGGGTTTTGCAGGGTAACCTGCATCATTTTTGGTATCAGAGCTGGAATAGCTCTGTGTGAAGATGCAAGTTTTTTTAAAATTTGAGTTAATTGCATGTGATGAATGAATATTGGATTTTGAAACTGATGAAGGTTATAACACAGAGATGCAGTGCAGTTGAGGAAGGAAGCGAGATCAACAGGATCTTGAAAGGTGACCTGACATGTATTATTTATCTCTGGTTTAAAAGTTATGATTGGATAATTTGATTTACGGGCATAGTGAAGAAATATCTGCAGAAATAAGTAGATCGCAGCTGGAGTGCAGTGATGAAGGAGTCCAACGATGGATTCTAGGTAAGTGTGGCAGAACCAGAAGATTCAAAAAAGGTTGAATAAAGTTGCAGATGAGTGAAGCTTGAAGGAGCAGTGGATAAATGCTCGAAACGTTCCAGCAGAGGACCGGTGATTACCAAGAGACCAGATCCGGAGGAAGGGATTGGTGAGGTAAGTGGCAGCAGAAGAGTTTACTGTTGCAGAGGATTGGTGCAACTCATGGGTGAGAAACTCATGGCGAAGGATATGACTATTGGAAGTCATAAAGGAGAGAGCAGAGGTTCAGAAAGAGGCCACAGTAGAAAGAAGGAGAAAGAAGATGCCAAGGCAAATGGCATATGGAAGCAGTTAGCTGATGAAAAGTATGAGAGAGAGAAAGCTAAGATCGCAATTCATCTTGAGTTATTGATGGAATTGTTATAGGAAAATATGAAAGACCAGAGACATGGTTGGACCATGAGGAAGAGAGTGAAGTGGCAGAGGCTACAACAGAAAAGAAATCGACAGATAAACATGCAGTTAACAGAAGAGCTGAAAAAGCTCGAGCAGATGATGAGTATACAGTTGAGACGTGAAGAACTCAGAGCAGCTGAGTTGAAAGTGGAGGTTTCCACTGATGAAACAGAGGAGGAGATCATTGATGATTTCTTGAACTATTGGGTAAATCCAGATAAGCTGGATAATGTAAAACCGTGTATATTTGTAGCTGACAATTGTGATGTGATTACATGTTTTACTGAGGAGTATGTGCAATCTTGTGAAGTTGTTACAACACAGGAAGAAGTTCTTGTGGATGCAGAAGAAGTGGATCAGTCTAAAGCACTAATAAGTGAAGCAACAGTTGAGACTGTTGAACTTTTTGATTTTCAAACTAAAAGTTTGTGTGTGAATGCAGGGATTGTAAGTGATGATGATATACTTCAGCAATGCCACAGAGAAATTATATTGTTGGAATATTTGGTGGCAAATTCAGAGTATGACAGAGAGGTGGCAGAAGAAAGAGTTCATTACAGTGAACGAGAGCAGAAATACATCATGGAGACAGATGGCGTGAGAGAAAGACTGGTTGTGAGTCTTGAGAATTCTTCAGAGAATTCCTTGGAAAGAGAGAATCATCATACTGATGTGCTGATGGAGATGGAAAATTCGGAGCAGAATACTGAGGTGTTGGTGAAGGAAAGCAAGGCACTGAAGCCTTATGATTTTTATTTTAACAAGTGTTTTGTGAATGCAGGTTTTATTGCAGGTACTGAAGAACATTTGACTCAGCTGAGCAGTCAAATGAAGGAGAAAGACGAGAATTCTGTGGAAACATCTAATCCATGGAGTGAAGAATTTATGTTGCTGGAAATGATGCTGAATAGTCAAGATTCAGTGCAGGAAGAATCTCAATTTCAGAATTGGGAATTACAGAGGCAGAGAGATGAAGACAGTAGAAAAGAGTGTACAATGTACCAGTCTAGTAATTTGCTGATAGAAGAAGGTAGAGAAGAAGTTTTCCATTGTAGAAAACAAGAGGGCATGGATGATTGGGTGGCAGCAAGAAGTCAGCAAGTGACAGTAAAAATTGAACGAATAAGAACTGAGCAAGCTCAGCAGACAACATGAAATCAACAATCTGAAGATTTATTGGACTAAAAAATTGAATTAATCAGAAGAATCACGATGAAATTATCCCAGAGGAAGACATCGGCAAGGAAGAGAAGCAACAACAGCAAAATGAAGACAAAGACAGATTGTGAAAGTGCAGCTAGTGGAGCAAGGCAACATAAGATATGGAGACTTGGAGAAAAGCGGATGTTGATGATAACTTGAAGAAAAAAGTATGGGATCCATGCGGACAAGGACTTAAAACACATGATCAGGAGATCATGATCATTTTTAACCTTGGGAGTCTGATGCAGGAGCATTAGGAAAAGATAAATACTTTGTATTTATTAAAACTTAGGGGTTTTTAAGAGCTAGATTTTTATGAATGATTTGAGTGGGTTTTATGTATTTTTAATTAAATATTGTAAATAATTCTCAAATATGAGAGAATTTGGTCAGTTGAGGATGTAAAGGGATGAGAGATTTTAATTTAGAAATTAGTTTCATTAATTTTGGGTGAGAGAGAATCCTTAGGGATTCAAGAGTGATTTTAGGATTTTTTGAGATATTTAGGGGTTTTTTTGAGTGATTAAAGGGATGTGAACCAAAATTGGTTCAATTAAAATTTGTATAAATTGATATGAGCTCAAAGGAAAAATAGGAGAGGTGTGATTAGAGTGTAGAATAGAGAAAGAGATTGTAAGCCTCTCAACTTTGTAAAAGGGGCCATCGATTTGAAAATCCTGCCATGAATTAAGAGGTTTTTGTAATTGTTTACATTTCTGCTCTTATCGATGAAGAATAAACAAAACGTGGATGCCTCGCGGTGACATATATATATATATATATTCTTGGTTGAATTGGTAGGAAGACGTTGAGTTCTTATTTCATTCATATGATAAGCTTTGTAGACAAAAATCTGTGCAGAAGTTGGAAGAATCGATATTATCAATATCAGCATTTCAGTTGTTAATTGTAATGGTAAATCCGTGTGTTGAATGAATTGATTGTTTTTATGTCAATATGAGGGTTTGATTGGCATCGTTGAATGAAATTAAATTATGCATATTTCAAAAGCATTGACTTTAAGCCATGTCGACTTTCTATTGTAGAGGTTTGCAGATAGCGCACCATTTGAAATGAATGTCATATAACGATTGCCAATAGTTAAATGGCAATCCGAAAGCCATCAATTATGAATCGAAAGTATTGAGTACGTTGAAGATCTGTAGTATTGGCAGCTTTGGCACGAATTTATAAACACAGAAAATCGTTGAAGATCGAATGGTATACAATCGAATGGAGTTCGATTGGGTAGGCTTTGAAATTATATAGTCCGTTTAATGAAATCTGTTTATAAATACCAGATCAAACTGTGGATCAATTCCCATGTGTTATTGAAGAGGGATAGACATTTTAGCACTGAAGAATTCGTGTTGAGTGAATGAAAATTGCAGGTTAAGTATAGCAATGATGGAGTCGACTTCTTGAAGTTTAACATATATGGATAAATCGACCTGGTGAGGATTGAAGTCACTGAAGAAATAAAACCATGCGGATGCCTGGAATCACACATACACATTGTATATACAACACTTGAGAGCTGAAATTGGTATTGGCGGTGATTAGTTCAGTCGATTGAAGAAGATTAAATGGGTTCTAACAAGTGTTTTTCAGTGGGGTTTCAGAGATCGATTGGAAATGCGTTAATGTTTTTCGATCTGTAGCATCGACTTCAAAAGGGAATGCAGAACGAAGAAACTGAGCGTGGGAATGTTGTTAAATCATTTTGATTTCATTTAAAATCGTGGAAGAAATCCAATCATGAAAACAATGGGAGTGTATAAGGTGCAGAGTTGGATAGTGAATGCAATGAAACGCAGCTATGGTGCGAATGCTGGAGATGGTAAGTTATTTGTGGGTTCAAGTTTAATGTCTGGTTTGATTTATTGATAATTGCCAATTGAATGTCTGCATAACATGTTAATTGGTCCGGACAACCTAAGGCATTGACTATATTTAAATCAAAGTCGATTTGATTATAAAACAATTGGTATGTTGAACAAATCGTGAAGGTGGGGATGCATAAAATCGATGTGCAGTGGTGTGAATTTGCCAGGTGGAGCTTTTAAAGCATAGGCACATTATTTTTATTGAATTTTGATTTTAAAAATCCATCCATATGTGAATGTTGGGAATGAGAGGTATTGGATTTGATTATGGATTGGGTGATGGTTAAATCTTATGTTAAGATGAAGCTTCCGCAAATGATAATTCTGTGGAAATGGACCGGTTTGGAGTCTTATTTGAGGCAATTATTGAAGATGCATTTTTATGCATGAGGGATTTGGGAAGATTCTGGGTTTTTCAGGGTAACCTGCATCATCAAGGATCATCACTTACTGCTAATCCAGAGTAGCAGAGTTGCACTACATTGTCCAAGAGCAACAGTGAAGAAATAAGGACCCATTCCCCATGGGAGCATTCAAATGTCAGCTTCATTCAGGAAGCCATGGAGGTAGAAATAACAAAGGGTAGACATCTTGAGCTGAGGAGAATTTTCTCCTCTCTATATGACACTTTCTCAATGAGCATGCCACAACTCAAAGAGATACTTCTACTTGTAGTAGATCCAAGACCCCACTGGTTTTGGAAGGCCATGCATGAGGAGGAGGTCTCATTAAGAGATCCCATTGGAGGTGCACTTCAACTTTCATGAAGTGAAAAGTTATTCAAAGGTTTGAGGAGATTGGTTTCCTAAAATGGAAGGATACCAAGTATTTTTAGAATGAGGTCCATCCTCCACAAGTGAATGAGTGGATGTGGTTGATGAGCAAGAAGCTGCAAAGCTACTTGCAAATCTATGATACTGGGCAGCAGGAGGCTTGGCTGCGTTGGCTACTCTTGAAATAGTTTGGCCATCATCCTCTTTCTAAGGGTATGTGGGGGAAAGATGTGTGGCAGGATGCTTGCATCATTGGGAAGCAAGGAGTATGGACACATTGTGTTGATATGACATTCTTCATATCAATCACCATGTTTTCACCACATGGTTTTTATGATGGAGGTATGGGGAGGCAACAAAATATTTTGTTGCTTTGGATATTCTTGGGAGAGCAAGGGAAGATTTGCTCTCACACTTTGCATGATGTTGTAGGAGTAGGAGATAGCACTATCATGGTGCAAAGGGGCTACTCCTTAGCCTTGGATGATCTGGAAGCACTTCCACTTTGGAAGGTGTTACATTGAAAATTGTCATCCTGACATTCTGCTATGAGTATGAGCTAATTATTACTCATACTTCCCCCTCTGCAAGTCTAACATATCAATTCCTCATGTCAAGCCTTGAAAATCAGAGAAAAGTTCCTAAAATTCTCCTAAACTTTGGTATCGCACTTTCTCACTATCTTGCCTGCAGTCTCGCACCCAATGTTCAGCTTTCCTGCGTACCAAAACGCACTTTCCCTTTGTTATAGGTGCAGACCCCTGTAAGATCAAAAAGGCACAAGTAAATTCCAAAAACCTAAATTAAAGTAAATTCTAGAAGCTTCTAGAATGGATCTTGCAGTGGCAGAACCACTCTTGTGAGGTGCATGTATCCCTTACCTTATGGAGCTTACCCCTTGATGTGAGGAGCTTATCGCTTTAAAGGAGGATTCTATCCCTTCATAGTTGGAACAGAAAACCTCCTCTTTTCCACTATAAAAAGAGGCATTGGGTAGCCTCAAAGGGAGTTCAAGTTTGAGAATATTTGAGGTTAAGTGCTGTTGAGATTTAGACTCAGTTAACTAATACTTTTGTGAGGAGAGATTACATACCTCTGTTTGTCTTGGTTGGAGGAGTTCAGAGCTTATCAAAGTAGAGGAGACTCCTGCTTCGGACCCTGGGAAGGCCTGTGCAACATCAAGGCTCAGGTTGTAAGGTTTTCCTTCTTTTGAAATTAATACAAATATACTCATTTTTCTCAATAAGCTGTCATTTAATGGTTTGTTTCATAGATTCCTTGATCACTATGATAAGCATGGTTTATGATGATGTTTATATAGGTGCTATGTAATATTTTTCTTGTTTGTGACTGTAGGTTTACGAGGAAAACTCCTTCAAGTGCACGAGGGACAACAATGACTTCAAACAAGCGCTGGACATATGGTAAGTCTTTTACACCTCTATAGAGATTTTTGTAAACCATATATGCTTAGAGAAAGATTAGTCTATTTGGCTGTTTGTTGCTAGATACTTTTAGTACTAGGGAGATCGGTCTTGTCTGCAAGACAGATTAATCCACACAACAAATTGGCGACTCCACTGGGGAAAGAACTTGTATGTAGCAACATTATGGAAGATATCTTTGACAATGAACATGTTAAGGAATGGAGCTATATATTGGCAGGAGCCTATTTGCATAGGCCAACAGCGCTGCCACTTTGGAGCATGGACTTATGGATGGATTTTCCCTAGGATCACTTCACTCTTGATGCACTTAATGGACAAGGAGGAGGTGAGAAAGATGGAGTAATGGGTGGAGACATCTATTACTGTGATATGTTCTTCTTGGCTTGGAATTCCAAGTAGATGAGGAAGGATCTTCATGCAACACATGATTCATTTGTCTTCATGAGAGTATGTCATACCACTATGGAGAGTTGGTTCATGGATCCTATCATCATCTTACTTTCAGTACATGGTAAGGATCTTGTTTTTTCATTTAGTGATTTGCATACTCTTACCATTTCTAAGCAGTTCATTTCTCCACAAGAGGGCAAGCTTTTCATTGAGCTCCATGATCAACATTAGGCCAAAATGTATGATGGAGACAACCATCTCTTATATGGCCATGGGCAAGTGTTGTATTACTTCATGTATGTTCATTTGATGTACACAACCATTTACCATTCATTAGTAGATGAAATAACATACATAATCAACCATGTATCAAGAAACCACTTGCCATGTAATTTTCTGAAGCAGTAGTTTAGAAAACTATGCTGTGACTACTTGGGAAACTATTGGTATAGTTCAGCTCCATATGAAACCTTCAGTATTTCCCTCATTAAAATTCTAATCATGATTTCATTTACTGATATTGTCCTTATATTTGTGGGGAACATGATTGGGAGAGAGACACAGGGGTTGGATGTGTCCTTTTGGGAAGAGGATTCCCACACTTTCTACATTGCATGTTCTAATGGGAGCATGCGAGGAGATATGGCCACCACAACCAAACACTTGTTTATTTTTGAGGTGGGCCATGTGATCGATGGGATGCCATATAGTGATGATTTCCTATCCATCACATATGGAATGATTTGGGCCAACTTGATTCACAACGTTAGGGAGAAGATCTTTGGAGATCTAGTCTTCATTCTGCCACTTGAGGGCAACATTATTGCAGCCCAAGATCTACATAAGCTCTAAACTTATCATAAGTGGAGAGGAAGAAAACTTGGAGTAGGCTACTTTGTCTACCATGTTTAGATTTTCAGCCCACCTACTTTGCAGAAGCTGAAGGTGGAGGAGAATTTTCTGGAGTTGCCATGTTGGGAGGTGACTCATTTTGTATGGATGATTGCTTGGGGATGGAGGGTCCATTTGGGGAATATGTTTCTCAATAAATTTTAGTCTCCATTCCTTGGGAGGAAACTCTCCAGTTCTATCCTTGCAGTTGCTTGAGGACAAGCAACATTTGGGAGGGGAGGACTGTAATATTCCTACATTAGCATGCAGCTAATGGGAATATTGAATTTTGGTTTTTGCACCTAGTAGATGAATAAGTGGGGGAGGATACCCATACTTAACTTAAATCAGCATTAAAACCCTCTTGGTATGAAATGGGATCATTCTAGAAGCTGGATTTCACACCCTCATGTGTGAATAGGGACTTTTGAATGTGGATAATGTCAAGTTTGACCAAGTCAACAATGCTAGGATAGGAGGTGGAGAACACTTTGAGAGACATTGTAGTATGAATGGGAGGAGGATTATTTGGTGAAGAAAACCATAATGAGTGGGACCTATGGTGAGAGGGCTTTCACTTGTTTAAAAGGAGGGAAATGCAGCCATTGTGATTCATGTTATGGATTATTGATTTCATGGTCTGGTTAGACTTTGTGCATTATCTTGCTATTTAGAAGAGTTGTTGTGCTGCTTAGCACAAGGCATTCCTATTTAGGAATTCCTTCTCCTACCTTGAGAGGCCTCATGGAGGAGTATTGTACTTCATTTATCCACATCTAGGCTTGAGACCAAGCTACCTCCTTAAGCTACAGTGCAATTTCTGTTGAGAGCTGGGTTGTGTTGCAGGGTGTTGCAGTGGAGGGTTGACAACACCACTTCCGGAGCTTGTTTTTCAAAGGAGAAAGCTTTCTTTCCTTTGGGACACCAGTGAGGAAGATTTTGGAGCTTATTGCAGATCTTGGCACTTTGCCAACATATTTCCTTTCTCCTATAGCGCAGTCCCTCTCCTTGACTGCGTTATTTTCAGTGTGCAATTGCAGTAAGGGTCTGCAGGATTGTTGGAGGGTGAGATCTTCAGTGTTAGGATTCGCCTTTCACTTGGAAGATCCATTGGAGGAGGTATACTTATTCAGCTTATGAATCATCTTCAACCATCTCCATCCAGTTCTTGATTTGCAGCTGCTACTCAGTCTTGAGACTGCAACTCCGACATTTTTCCATTTTTCATATTTCATGAAATCCTTATGGGATTGTCTCGAAATTGTGTTTGGGAGCTTATATCCTCACTCCCAACATTGTATGAGCTATATATTTCCATATTTGTGTATTTACACTTCCCAGTAGTAGTTCCTCTAATAAAACTGCGCTGTCATAGCCTTGGGCATTTTCTGTGTAGCAGTGATCTTCATTTTTCCATGTACATGTTTCTTGAGGCTTGTGTTTCCTAGCTTGAGTGATTGTTTCCTCAAGATATTGTATGCATTTGCTGCTATGACATTAATATGATGGGTATATGGTTCTTCTTACATCCTATGTGTTGATGTATCATTGCTCTTTCATTATTGTGTTCATGTATTGTTGTATCTCCAATTTTGGGATATTATAAGATATTCCCATTATTTCTGATTTTCCCTATTTTGGGATATTACAATTTCTATGCTTAAATCACCTCCTCCACAAAAGAAAAAGAAATGTAAGTGAAGGGATAAAAAGACCAAAAATAGACATTAGCAAAGTGGGCTTTGGTTTTTAATTTATTAAATTCCAAAGGTATAAAGAGCATAACATTAATCACTCAACACCATTTTGTCATTTTCAAAAAGGAGTGAGAGGATTTCAGAGTTTCTGGCGAGATTCGGGCAAGAGAACCTTTGTGCTACACTCCTGTAAGGTTGTGCTACACACCTATGTGTGCTCCCTTTGGAAAGTGTAACAGGGCGCTACGCGCATGCGGAGGTGTGCTACGTGTAGGGGCATGCAAGAGCCACCTGACAGCCCGGGCACTACGCGCAGGGGCATGCAAGAGCTGCCCGACAGCCTAGGCGCTACGTGCAGGGGCGTGCAAGAGTTGCCCAACAGCCTGACGCTGCGCGCTGGTCCATTCAACAGCATGCAGGAGCCGCTCGATAGTGTTGGGCCAGAATTGTGAATTACGGATAAATCACGCTTCCCTAGACAAGTGCTAGTCTAGAACAACAGGTGAAAGACTATATGACTATTTATCCTAACTCATAATAGATACATAGAGAGGATTGGAGGCTTACTTGTTCAGTCGCTTCTAAATGTCTTCTTTTTTTGCTTCTGTTGCAGCTTCAAATTCTTGCAAGAAAGAACACTGAAACAACAGAAGATGCAATAATATAGATATCTATTCAAGCTAGTTAGCTAAATCAGTAAAGCATAAACCATATACATCAACTAAGATCTTTCAATATGGAAAATCAAAGCCAATACAGATGCATATAGGGAAAAATAAGCAGTACTCTTTATTGATGATAGAAGTTTAGGTTACAACCTAGTGACTAATTTGAAGTGACCTTCCAGCAACGTTCCCAAGCCTCATCACAGTATAAATCTCTCCAGCAGCAGCTTCACAAATCTAGCTCTCAATTGAAAATTCTCGAGCATTTCTCTACTGAAATTCTTCCTCTTCAAGCACTTAGATATGTGCTCAATTTATAGATGAACTGTAGGTTGTTTTTCAATCAATAACTTTCCAAAAATAGGCAAGACATGTTTCCAGTCATGTAGATGTCAAATGGACACTTGGATCAGAAACTTGACACATGTGAACTCTTCTAGAAGGCACTCGCCAAGTGGAGATTTCGGAACAATGAGAATTTCGCTCCCAATGTGACCAACGCACCTATGAATGTCGAGAAGTGCGTTGCAGAGTAGCCTTGCGTGGGGCTACCTGCATATGCAACGCACTTAGGCCCCTTAGAGCCTGCATTGGTGAGCTCTCATATGCTATATAATAAGCTTCAAACCATGGAAACCTTTGCTTGATGAAATTATTGCTTGATTTGTCTTGTTTCTTATCTTAGGGCATGTAGCAACTGAAATGATAAGGAATGACAGACCCTTGATCATTGGTCCTGGAGATGATGTCAAGTTAACCAGGTCATTGGGAATGGTGCTCAAATTGACCTATAATAATTTCCCCCTAAAGCATGAGATCCAAATAATAATAACATTTGATTGAGATGCTTTACACTGTGATGAGTCTGGAAACAAAGCAGAGTGGTCACCTGCATCAATATTACAATACATTACATCATGATATATCCTCTTTTGATCATAATTGGTGAGGGTAGGCATTCCCATGTTCAGCACATAAAACAATCTAATAACATGTACATAATTCAAAAATTCGTCCACATTGGAATGTTGCCCAGATGTAGAAATGCCTACAGATATAGGCCCATGTTTGGATGACAATTTGTGTAATATTCCAAATCTGGAATAGCACAACAAGCCTGCTGAAATAACACACTCCTGGGAGATTGATGCACATAAATGAGTTTACAGCCCTTGGATCCCTTAGTTCAGTAGATTTGGAGTCTAGATCCAAAAGGGGAGCAAAAACAAATCAAACTAGGTGTGGTAAACAGATCTCCCACCACCTAGTCTATCTGAAAAACACCCTACAAGAGGGGCTGCAGCTATGCACAACAAAATGCTTCAGAAATAATGCAGTCTTGGACAGTATGAGCAGGAGGCCATCAAATGTGATTAAATTATGAGTATACAGCAACAAATCAGAATTACAATGAAGCTCTTTCAATATACAGTAGAATACAGGAGACAATAGAGCAATAAATCTTCAGAAAATAAGGCTGCAACACATATATAAACTGCCAAATGGCTCAACAACATTATTTTGAGGAGCTGCAGTAGTTGAATATTACAACTCAGATCTAGGACAGATCTGTGGACAAAACATCAGATCCATTTCATATCTGGAAACTAGATAGTCTTATTTACAAGGTCCCCTTGGGGTTTTTACCAAATCATGCATAACAAAGAGTAGATATGAGTTTTAAGTTGCAGATCTGAAAAATGCTTCAGAATTTTATGAAGATGACTTTACATTAAAATAGATCAGATCTAAACATAACATGGATCAGCAAGCTAATCCATGGATCACCAAACTGAAAGGCAAAGCCCAGCACCAGAGATCTCTCATAAAAAATGGGATCAAAACACCCTGAAGAATCTCTTATGAAAATAACGTAGTTCCTCAATGAAAACTGTGCTGTAGCTTGAATAGAAATGATGGCCTGATGCCAAGATACAAATCTTAAGCTCAAACAGTGGATGCACTCTTCCAGGAGGTTAAAAGACACACTCCATGAGAAGAGGCTCCAATACAAGCTAGATCTAAGCAGATCTAGAATTCCACTTGCTGCAGCTAACAAAGGCAAGCAAAAACTCACTGGATCTGCGGTACAATTGGAAGTAGAGCTTGGCCCAAAGCCTGATAATGGATCAAATCAGCAAAAACTCCTCCAAGAATTCTCAAGGGAAGAGGTGAAATCCCTGCATAGGAACTCCAAGTGCTAAGCAACACAATCCTCCACTAAACAACAGAGAATAGTATTTGTCTAAAAAAACAAGATACTCAGAAATATAATCAATCAACAACCTTCTCTTGCTGCCTTCCCCTTCCTTTTATAAGATGAAAACCTTTGCAAACACTAAACCACCTTGATGAGTTAGCTCCTTTCACATGAGGGGCCTCCTTCTAGAACTGCGTTGTCCCTTCATGAGATACATTGAATCTAGACAGCGCTGTAGATTTGGTCAAGGTTGACCCAGTCTCACAACTCAAACCCCTTTCACACCTGCAAGAGATTTATTTACATGGTCCTGATTTATTCTTGTTCACATGGGCATTGATTTATTCAGTCTTTTCAGGAGTTTTACATCTTCTCCTTTATTAATTTATTCATGCAACGGAAAGTAAAACAAAATTGAATATTCCTCTTAGCTTAGGCTAAGTAGGAATATTAAAATCTGTATGTAAAGTCACTGTACAGATGATGTGTACAAAAATCCTGAAATTGCAGCCCGGATGGTTGAAACTAGATCCAGGGTCTTCTTATCTCATTCACTCGATCATTCAGGTACAATTCTATCCATGTGAATATATGATTTGTAGTCGAACATGGAAAGACATTGTTTGATTATCAGCCAATGATGTGAGCTATTAACAAATGCGAGGGAACCACCATTAAAGTAAATGGCCCTCAAGGTACTTCATTACATTTTGTAAGGCGTGAATAGATGATTTTATGTTGAACGCCAAACAAAATATTTCGGTCAAAAGTACGAAAGTGAGGATCTTGTCGATGCTATAATAAGCCTCATGGTACTGGAATCTGATGTTTCTAAGTGAACTTTCTGGATATTCATTTGTCGTGGATAGGAAGTCACCTTATTGAAAAACTAGAGTTACTGATTTCGGAGACAAGGGTATGACTTGATATAGCAATTTTTCAGGGATGACAGTCATGAAAATGAAGGTTTATGAGTATTGCAGAAGGATGAGTTTTTAATCATTGGATGACTTCTCTTGAACATATCAGCAACACTGTGATGATTTGGCAGCATTGACCCAAAACCGAAGTAAAGGTATGATGAACCATTGGTGTGAATGAACCTTCAAGATGATTACCCAACCCAAACAGTCACAGACATGGAGTGAAAGAAGTGTCATGTTCAAGAGAGACTTGCTACCAAAAAGAAACTTTGCTTACTTTTCCCAAAATTTCCCCGGTCATTTGTCGACCATTACCTCTTTATTTTTTAACAAGTTTGAGGAGGATAACATTTTCTTGATCTATAATTCAACCCTTCGGGTGAATAAAGTATCTCTATTTGTTGGCTCGAGGGATCTTGACCCAGGTTTGGAGTTCAAGGTTTGCCAACAAACCCTTATACTACTGGCCCTTTCGGCAGTGACCCACTTGCGCAGGTCAAAGTCTCACTCGAAGTAGTATGGGTGGGTGCTGGAACCAGGTTTCCACACCCTGAGAAAGGGTAGGTAAGGCAAGAAGAGCTACGTTCGGCCCTATGATACCCAGATCGCCCCTTTTTGAGCAGGATCTATAGGTCTCTTTTTGCATCCAAGTGCGCAAGGTCAACTATACTACAGTGTATGATAATTATATACTTCTATGACAGTAGCACAGTATTGCATAAAACATAACAGAATAGATCCAGATGCAGTAAGCACACTTACACAGAAATTTCACAGCTGAATACAGGATATGCATAATACAACAATTACCAATGATTCGCATAAACAGTACACATAGATTCAGTTCTCAAACAGTATTTATTATTCATCAATTCATCAATTCCCTCTTACAATACCTATCCCAGCCTGCGCACACAGTAGTAGGGTCCGCACACAACAGGACTTTGGATCTCCGTGCACACAACTAGTAGGAGTCCTTTCCCCAAAAACCCAAACAGATATACTAAACCACAATTCACATCAATAGCTCCTTCTTTCTCTACCTTACAATTCAAAATGCTCCTCTATTTATAACAATTTAGCCTAAGATTTCCTATGGTCTGCAAACCATGGTTTGCGGATTATAGGTCTACCCTTTGACCCATTACAATGCTTTCGGGGCTTTGACCCACCCCAAAACCCCTGCACTAGACTAAATATAATAAAAAATAGACAAAATCGAACCAGTTTCGCAGCTCATAGGAGACCCTGTTCCAACAGTCCCCCAATACAATCTTGTGACTCGTCCCGAGTCACTATGGTGGTACGGCCTCTATCTGCGCATGTAAGGTATTGAAGGCTACGATTAGCGGAGGTAACACTTCCTGACTCTGGGAAACAACACTTTGTGCGATATCGAAAAGCTTCAGGGAGGTCGGTCCTTCAGGGGCCGTGGTAACCCGCTCCAAGATCTGGTTGAGTCACGTGATGGCATTGTGAGCATCTTGAGATATCTGAGATGCAGCATTGCCCCATGGCTTCAAGTGCTTCTTGATGGCATTCTTAGTGATTCAGATATCTACAATTGTGTCTTGGAGGGCATTGTTAGTTTTCAAGAGTGCCAGATGCTTCGCAGGGACGAGGGAGGGCAAGGTAGCTTCGATCTGATCGAAAGCAGATTCCTTCTGTCGTAAGTACTTTTTGACACGTTGAAGCATCGGGTTGAACTGGACCATTGTCCAGAGCTGCATGGCTGCCTCTAGAAATTGAGTACCCAGAGTAAGTTGTCCTGTAATAATGTTCGTAGCTGTTGTTATCAACGCAACACGTTGTGACCATACCTCCGAGGGTGTGGTAGGTTGCGCTTGGGCTTGGAACGCGGTGAATTGGTGGGCTATCTGGGTCTTGAGGGTCTATACTTCGGTTCGGGACACCTTGAGTGCTACAACCAAGCTTGCTATGGTAGCCTAGAGCAGAGCTAATGTCGGGAGTTCATCTAGGATCTCTGTGTCGAGCTGGGGAACCACTGTTTCGAGTTGCGTCGTAGGGGAGATATCCTTGGTTTGGCGTGTGAGGAGTGGTGTGGCCACATCGAGGTGTTTCTGCACGGTCCGGTCACGATGATGGATCTCTTACAGCATGGCGTTGTGTAAACCCTATAACACCTCACGGGGCAGCTGCGCCAAATCCACTTGGAGTTCCATAGCTATTGGGAGGTGGTCGCCGACCAAGACAGTGCTAGGTAGTGAAAAAGTAGGGCTTTCGTTGGCAGGTAGCCTGGAACGGTGGAGAAGTCGCAATGTATCCCTATACCGCTTCATACTCTGGGGAGACGGAGTATCCTTGTGAGTCATCTCTTTCATGCACAGGACTAGATGCGACTCGACTGTGTTAGTTCCCATAGCGCATTGTGGTAGTTGCATATCATCCTGCATGGCATCTTCGTAGCCCATCTGGCTGGGGCTTACGATCACCCCGGGTTCAGAAGGTGCATGAACTTCCGTCATGTAGCTTTGGCACCATTCTGCACAGGGTTCAAAGTCAATTTTCCCTGCAGGGAGCCAAAGGGCAACCAGCTTATCAATCTCGTCATCCCTAGATCCTCTCAACACAATGTCTACAGGCCCTGGACCGGTAGGTGCCAAAGTGTTTAGAAGGTTAGGGGCTGCCATAGCAGCAAAGGATAGGCTTCCAACTTGGGAAACTCGCAGACAACGGACATAGGTTGATGGGGTATGACCCAAACTCTAAAGGGCCAGACAACCAAGCAATCTCATAGTAGCTTACATAGACAATATGGAGCCTCGATCGAGGTTATCCTTTCTTCCTTATAATGTCCAGGGCTAGCTAGCGGTAGAGTAAATCTAACTTGAAACTTACCATCAATCAACAAGTAAAAACTCACCATAAATTTCCACATTGATTGCCAGCCGCCTGTTTTCTGTAACGGTAAGATTCCCTTTGCACCAAAATGCAGTGTTCTGACGGTCATCGTTCGCACCTGAAGGTTTTCCCACAGATCTACTGATCTTGGATGAAGCGTTCGTGTTGCTTGCACATCTCGAATTAAAGCCGACGTTGGGTTTATAGTAATGTGATTCAGGTACAACTCGGGCGACTTGGTAACCGTACGAATTTCGTCCAGCACCGCGGTTGGGACAGTTCGGGGATCACTCATTCCTTCCGTCAGGCGCAGGCTCTAGTATTCAATCATGTGTGGTACCAATGTTCCCCTTGATCTGGGTGCGATGTGCAGGCATGATCTTCCCTTAGTCAAGGCGTTCGTGTTCTGCAGAGCTGCGTCGAGCGCCCTTGTGCCATCTTCCACCCTAAATGTTCGCAGAAACTCATCCCACAAATTCTCCCAGTGGCACGTGCGCTGATGCAGCTCTGCATCCAAATACCATGCAGCTGGACGCAGTCCTAGGGCATGGATAAATAGGTGAACCAGTTCATTTTGGGTTTTGTCGCACCATTGCGTTTCCCATTTAAGAAAATATTGGCGTGGGTCTTCTAACCCAAGGAAATTTTGGAGCTGTCTCCCAGCTGGAGCTTTAAAGCGCAATATCATCTTATCCTGACATTCCTCCCAATCGTGGAAGACCTGTCCATGAGTATCCCACCAGCGCGCAGGTATTCTGCACAGGGCTAGCTTAAGGGCCCCTAGCCTGCGTACTTTGGTGACTTCTACTTCGAATGCGCGTAAAAATTCCTTAATGTTACCCAAGTCCCCAAATTAGGGTAGGTCTCTTACCTTGGTATAGATGCAGTGGAAGTTCCTTGTGACCCGAAGACATCGTAGCACCGAAACTTCATGCAACCGCCCCTGCCAATTCTCTAGTTCCCCATCGGATTCAGAAAAGCATTCACTATCCTTTTCTCAGTAAAGCACTCCTTCCACCATGGGGTTAATCCAATCTTCGTCTTTCATAGTGAGCTTGTAGATGTGATCTACTTCCTCCGCATCCTGCACTAGCTCTATATACCGTGTGCCTTCTGCGGGATCTAGTGGTACAATTATTCGTGTGCCATTATTTTCAAACACCATGCTGCACTTTTTTAGAATGATAACGCCCCCCATATCTATATTACAGTCCAGTCCTAGGAGTGCAGGGTAGGGATCCACATCTTCCATGATTTCTATTACCTCAAAGTCAACTTGGACCTTTACTCCTACGATATCTACCATGATTGTTGGCAACCTCCCCAGAGGGATGATCTTCTGTTGATTTGCCATGCGCAACTGGATGGTGGACCATACCAATTTAGGTTCTCCCATTCGTTGCCATGTTTTCTTTGGTAATACGTTCACATCTGATCTGAGGTCCAAAATAACTTGATCCATCTCGTAGTCACCAATCTGTGTAGTCAGCCGCATTTCCCTTCCGGTGCGTCTTTTATACCTGTATAGTTTGTGTATGTCCTTGGTCCCGGGGGTTGGATCAGACCGCGCTGCACAACTATTCATTAATGCCTAAAGTTTCTCTACAGCCCTTGGGTTACGTAGCAGCTTCAGATAGGCCTGCAGAAAGGACTCAACCCCCTCATCTATCATGGAGTGCGTTGGTACCTGCGCAGCAGATGCTATTTTATGAGCGAGGTCTTGGTCAGCTACAGCCATTGTCTCTTGTCCCTTCTTTATGTTCGATCCTTCTCGATAGGTCAGAGGGTCCCTGGAAGCCTCTTCCTTCGATCCCTGGGTGACCATCTCGCTGCGTGTTATGAATTTCACACTTGGATCTATGTTCCTTAACTCAGCTTTAACTCTTTGCACATTCTGCGTGGGGGGGGGGGGCTGCTTTTCCTACATTTTGGTTATTAAAATTGGGCAATCTTCAACCACATGGTCTAGCTGTCTACAATATTTTCAAGATTTCCTTGTAGGATTTGGGCAGTCCCTTGCAAAATGTCCTAATTCCCCGCAGTTATAACAAATTAGCTGCCCACATCCTCGTCCCGCGCTTCCTCCCCAACCTCCCCTGCCTCGTGCGGGAGAGCTACTAAAGCTTGCTTGATATATAGGCGACGAAGGGTCTGACTACACCCTATACAAGTTCCCGCAATCTATCATCAGGTCGTAAGTGTGACAGTTCTTCTCATCTTTTCCTACCGATTGGCAGAACCTACACCACTGTTGTTTCAGTTCTAGGACATACACACCTAGCCAAGGGAAATGGTTTGTATCATGAAGCCCCGCTACACGGCAGTTATCGCACCACAACGCAGGTTTGCTCGAGCCTGGTCGTGATAGGATGGGTTCCCCATTCATTCCTAGGCAAACCAGGCTAGGTCCTCCTGCCTGCATATAATCTACCAATAGAGGGAACTGACCCTTCGTATGGCCAGATACCCAACATCGTATACACCATAAATATGCGCTAGCTTCTTTTCCTCGTTCCTTTCGCAGGTTCTGAATTTCCATGTGCATAGCTCCGAGTTGCTCCTAAATTTTTTGTACTCCTAACAAAGTATCTTTCTAGGCGCAACTTCTAGTTTCATAGCGACTTCCACATCTTTTTCCTGCGACTCAAAGGTTTGGTGACCCATTGGCGTATGCAAGTGGGGCAAAAACATAGCAATGAACCATTCTGTATGTTTTCTATCATCATACTCAAATACTCCTTCCCTGATTGCTTTCTTTAGTCGCTAATCAGCCTCCCATACAGACTCAGATGCACCTTGCTTGAAGTCCTTCACTTCTGCTACCAACTGAGAGTATGATTTTGGCTTTCGGAATTGTTGCTTCAGAGCATCCTTAATATGTTGAATAGATGCACCCCCGTTTTGAGAGATGTATCGCATATACCAATCCAACACTCTTTCTTTGAACGCCAGGGACAGTTGTGCCCTCTTCACCGTATCTGTAATGTTCCCAATTTTTATGGAACATTAATTTTTGCCATTTTCACATAGGAAATAAATAAAATGGGTAGGAGACCCATTCACTTCATGAATATGGAATAAAAATCCTCTTAGTATGAAGGAGGATCACTTATAGAGTTGAATTTCACACCTCCATGTGTGAAAGGGGACTTTTGCAGGATGACTAGGTCAGTTTGACCAAGTCAAATAGCGCAGTGGCATGAGGTGGAGAGCACATTGTGGGCCAGCGCAGTGGGATAAGGAGGGAATATTCTAGAGGAAGGAAAACCTAATGAGTGGGGTCCATTAAGAGGGAGCTCACATTGTTTAAAAGGAGGGAAAGGTAGCCATTGAAAATCATCTTGAGTGTTATTCATCTTTGGTCCTTTGGACTTGCTGCAACTTCTTGTTGCTTAGCAAGAATTGCCAAGAAATTCCTATTTAGGATTTCCTCTCCTTCTTGAGTAGCTCTTGGAGGATTGTATTCCATTCCCCATATTCAGACATTGAGGTCAAGCATCATCTTTCTTCATCAGCGCAGTTTCAGCTGGATATTGTGCAATGTTGCTGGGTGTTACTGGGGAAAACCGGTTTTCTACAACACCATCCATGGTTAGTTTTTCAGAGGAGGGAGCTTCCATCCCTTTGGGAGATCAGAAAAGGAGGTTCATGAGCTTATTCCACCATCTTTGGCACCAGGCCAACCACTTTCCATCATATGCAATGCATTCCCTCTCTTAGACAACGTTATTCTTGGAGAGCATTTGCTATGAGGGATTAGCAGATAGTTTGGAGGGTGAGATCTTAGGTGAAGGGATCAACCTTTCACTTCAGATTTCCATTGGAGGAGGGTTCTTCATTTGATGCATCCATTTCAGCCTTCTCCATCTATCTCTAGTTTTTGAGTTGCTGCTACCCAGAAACTCCGACATTATTCTATTTTCCTATTTTGTACATGTATTGTAGCCAATCCTCCTAAGGATTGTTGTATTAGTGTTTTTAGGGGTTGAGAGCTTGCTCCCCCTCATTTCTTGAGCTATCATTGATATATCATTATATTTTCATGTTATATGTTGCATTTTCTCCTATAGACAGCACTGCCATAGCTAGGGCAAATTTATATAGCAGTGTTTTATCACATTTGGTGTACATGTCTTATTGAGGCTCTCATTGCCTAGCTTGAGTGAGTGATTCCTCAAAGCATTGTATTATATTGCTGCTATATTATACATTGTTAAGCTATTTGCATCTTCATGTGCCATGGCTCATTAAAATAATGTTGAGAATTCTTTGTATGTTCATACATTGTTGCAGCCCCATTCCTTGGGAAATTTTTGAAGGGAACTAGGTGTGGGAGGCTTGTCTCACCACCTTGGAAGGATTTCTTCTGTCCCAATTCTTGGATTTTGGTCTTAGACACATTGGTCTAAGGGATCCAAGTCTTGGTATCAAATCTAGCCACCTCCATTTTTGGAAAATGCGTTTTCCATCCATGGATTGCTAGCCATTCCATATTTGGAACATTACAATGGTATCGAAGCACCTTTCTTGGCTCAGCGTGTGGCCTTCAAGCCCAAGAAAGAAGAAGAAGAATATGATATAGAAGGTTGGCTTGATCTCATATTTTTTTAGGACAAAGAAGAGCCTCCCCAAGGAGGAGAAGCAAAGAGAAGAAGAGGAAGGTCCATGCACTTCCTATTCTCAGAAAGGAAGCAAGCATGGGAGATGCTTAGTTCATCAGGTTCTAGATCAATATCTGAGTGAATATAAATCCCATTATGCAGCACTCAGGGGAGCTACAACATTCCCACAGTTTATTTATAAGAAGGAGGAGAGAAGGCCCTATGGAAAAAGAGAAATCAAAGGCAATAGGTTTCTATAGTCTACATTGGATGGGAACACTTTAGCTAGAGCTTGGGTGAAAAATCTAGAGGCATTTTTCTTGCTACATCCAGTGGCAGAGAAAGAAGCAGTGGAGATTGCAGCGCTACACATGGAGGATGAAGCCTCTTATTGGTGGTTCAAACCATTGGTACATTCAAGGGTGAATTCTTTTTCAGAATTTGCTCAAAGGTTGATCCAAACCTTTGATGGAGAGAGGACAAAGGGAGAGAAATCCATTCCACCATGGGAGGAGAATTGCACCAACGTTGTCACAGCTTTGGGAGGGCAGCCTTTTACATCTATGGATGAGGCAGCCATGGAATTGGAGGAGACAACTACTGCAGCCACATAAGAAGATCCCAAGATCCACCAAGGTATGAGTGAAGTTCCACTTTTCATTTCAGCAAATAATTTAAAGGAATGTGGAAACTCACATGTAGAGATCCAAGAATCTACATACTTTGCTATTTTAGAGCACCATGATGGCACTGCACTATGCAAGGGGTTCAAAGAGGAAATGGAACCTCATCCTCATGCATTATTGATGAGTCTCATTCAACCCTTGAGGTTGGGATGTGAACCATTGGAGGATGAAACAAACCATGGCACCTTCATGAAAAACAATGAAACAAATTTTGAACTGGAGGATGAAACAACTACTACACCATTGGAGGAATTAGCAGTGTTGTTAAACATGGGTGGAGAGGAGATATTACCTCCATCACATTTGGGTCCTTATGGATCCAACACAGTCATGGGTGAGAGGTATCCTTTAGGAGGTCTCCAAGGAGCTGCATTCCAATCTTCCATGGAATGCAAGAGAGGTGATTTGGTTTGGGAGAATGGTAGCCCTCATGAGAGGAATACCAAAGG
Organism: Pinus albicaulis; assembly: GCA_034641835.2. Lineage (NCBI taxonomy): Eukaryota > Viridiplantae > Streptophyta > Pinopsida > Pinales > Pinaceae > Pinus > Pinus albicaulis. The sequence continues at coordinate 694,094,669 of CM076580.1, forward strand.
AAGAAGAAGGAGAAGACATCCACAAGGAGCTAAGTGGGTGTGGATGAGGAGCAAGAGGCTGATTTTCTACTTGCAAATATATGATATCGGGCAGCAAGAGGCTTGGCTGTGGTGGCTCCTCTTGAGGGATTTTGGCCATCACTTGGTGTACCCTTTTTCCAGGAGGATGGGAGTAGAGAAGAGGTGGCAGGATGTTTACATCATTGAGTAGAAGAGAGTAGGGATACATGGTGCTGATATGGCATATATATCAGTCATGATACCTTCATCACATGAGTTACAAGATGTGAGCATGAGGAGGCAGCAAGCACTTGGGTTGCTTGAACTATCTTGGAGAGAGCACAAGCAGATTTTATCTCATATGATGTAAGGTGTTGTAGGAGTAAAGGAGGGCACTCTCATAGTGCAAAGGGATTAATCCTTAGCTTGGACTTATCGGGAGGCATTTTCATCTTGGGAAAAGCTTCACATTTGCAGCAGCATCACTAGAGGTGTTCTTGACAAGGAGCATGTCAAGAAACAAAGATTGGCATGGGAAAGAGCAGTTTTGCATGAGCTCACAGCGCTGACACTTGGGACCAGGATAATATACATGGATCCATCTATCATCTTACTTCCAGCCTATGGTAATAGCATTGTGTTTACATTTTCTGATTTACATACTCTTATCATTATGTTGCAGTGCATGGCTCCTCAAAGGGGCATATTTTTCATGTTGCTCCACAAGCAAAGTTGGGCCAAACCATATGATGGAGACGGCCATATTTTACATGGCCTTGGGAAAATTATTTTCCATTCTACACATGTTCAGATAATTCATATGATTAGCATTTTATTTCAAAACTTTTTTTCTTGTACATTTCTTGAGCAGCAATTTGCAAAACTGCGTTATACACTCTTGGGAGACTATTGGTACTTTCCAGCACCATATGAAACCATCAGTACTTCCTCTATTTTGATGAGGAGAATGTTTCCATTTGCTGATATTTTCCATATTATTATTGGGAGCATGATTGGTGAATTAACACATGAGTTGAATGTGTCTTTGAGGGGAGATGATTCCCATAGTTCCTGCATGGCATGTTCTAAGGGGAACATGAGGAGAGACATGGCCACCAAAGCCACTTATTTTCCTTATTTGGAGGTGAGCCATGAGTTTGATGATGATATCCATCCATTTTATATATGTGGGCATGTATTTGATTTTGTATTGCTGATTCACTCATCTATTTACTATTCAGTAGTAGAGGTGATATTTTATGTACAATACTTGCCATGTTATTTCTTGCAGCTGCAGTGGATGAGATTGCGTTGTAACCCTGTGAGACATTGTTTGTACCTTGATGCACATGGTATAACCTACATAAAACATGTCAGTGGGGTATTCTATGATGATCATGTCCTACTCATCATGGATGAAATGTCTTGGGCTAGCCAGATTATCATTGATGGAGGAGAGATCCTTGGAGGATTTCTCTTCATTTTGCCACTTGAGGGCAATATTTTTGCAGCCCATGATCAGCACACACTCTACACTTATCACAAGTGGAGATGAGGACAAAATGAGGCAAGCTATGAGGCTTGCCATATTTAGATTTGCAGCCCACCTTCATTTTCGGAGCTCAAGGTGGGAGGAGATTTCTGTGAGTTGCCATGTTGGTAGGAAACTTATGTTGTATGTATGATTGCTTGGGGATGGGAGATTCATATGGGGATGATGAGTCCCATTATATATCAAATCTCATGCCTCAAGAAGGCCCTTAGACAGCCCATTTTTTCCTTCATGGATATTTGTTTCTAAATGACAACTATTTGGGGATGTTCACCAAAAGCTGGATTGCATATGTTGGAGGGACAACTTGGACACTTGATTGATGATATGGAATCCTTTTCTCAGAGGATTTCATCATGCATTTATGCTACAGGGAGATTAAGGGAAATTTATCAGTTTGTCCTTGCACTTTCTTGAGGACAAGCAATCTTTGAGAGGGGAGGACTGTAATATTCCCAATTTTTATGGAACATTAATTTTTGCCACTTTCACATAGGAAATAAATAAAATGGGTAGGAGACAAATTCACTTCATGAATATGGAATTAAAATCCTTTATTATGAAGGAGGGTCACTTATAGAGTTGGATTTCACACCTCCATGTGTGAAAGGGGACTTTTGCAGGATGACTAGTCAAGTTTGACCAAGTCAAACAACGCAGTGGCATGAGGTGGAGAGCACATTGTGGGCCAGCGCAGTGGGATAAGAAGGGAAGCTTCTAGAGGAAGGAAACCCTAATGAGTGGGGTCCATTGAGAGGGAGCTCACATTGTTTAAAAGGAGGGCAAGGTAGCCATTGAAAATCATCTTGAGTATTATTCATCTTTGGTCCTTTGGACTTGCTGCAACTTCTTTCTGCTTAGCAAGAATTTTCTGGAAATTCCTATTTAGGATTTCCTCTCCTTCTTGAGTAGCTCTTGGAGGATTGCACTCCATTCCCCATATTCAGAAATTGAGTTCAAGCATCATATTTATTCATCAACGCAGTTTCAGCTGGAGCAATTTTGCTGGGTGTTGCTGGGGAGGTTTTCTACAACACCATCCTTGGTTATTTTTTCAGAGGAGGGAGCTTCCATCCCTTTGGGAGATTAGAAAAGGAGGTTCATGAGCTTATTCCATGATATTTTTCACCAGGCCAACCACTTTCCATCATATGCGTCACAATCCCTCTCTTATACAACATTATTCTTGGAGAGCATTTGCTGTGAGGGATTAGCAGATAGTTTGGAGGGTGAGATCTTAGGTGAAGGGATCAGCCTTTCAATTCAGATTTCCATTGGAGGAGGGTTATTCATTTTATGAAGCCATTTCATCCTTCTCCATCTATCTCTATTTTTTGAGTTGCTGCTGCCCAGAAACTCCGGCATTATTGTATTTTCCTATTTTGTACATGTATCGTAGCCAATCCTCTTAAGGATTGTTGTATTAGTGTTTTCAGGGGTTGAGAGCTTTCTCCCCCTCCTTTCTTGAGCTATCATTGATATATAATTATATTTTCATGTTATATGTTGTAGTGTCTCCTATAGACAGTGTTTCCATAGCTAGGGAAAATTTATATAGCAGTGTTTTATCACATTTGGTGTACATGTCTTATTGAGGCTCTCATTGCCTAGCTTGAGTGAGTGATTCCTCAAAGAATTATATTCTATTGCTGCTATATTATACGTTGCTCAGCTATTTTCATCTTCATGTGCCATGGCTCATTAAAATAACACTAAGAATTCCTTGTATGTTCATACATTGTTGCAGCCCCATTCCTTGGGAAATTTCTGAAGGGAACTAGGTGTGGGAGGCTTGTATCATCACCCTAGAAGGATTTCTTCAGTCCTAATTCTTGGATTTTGGTCTTATACACATTGGTCTAAGGGATCCAAGTCTTGGTATCAAATCTTGCTGCCTCCATTTCTGGAAAATGCGTTTTCCAGCCATGCATTGCTAGCCATTCCATATTTGGAACATTACAGTATCGTTTGTCACATTTGCGCAGTCCATAGGGAATCCGTCACAAACCAAAATCGGTCCATATCCTCATCCCCTACCCCCTTGAAGGTAGGTAATTCCATATGCGCAGCCATGTCACTGTCCGGCGGAGGTGGTGGTATGCGCGAGTGCTTACCTTTGTGCGGCCTGGACGGTGGTGTAGCCGAAGGGCTTTGCACAACTGTCTCTCATAGCGGGTTATAGGCAGATCTTTCCCCATCAAAGTTGGTCCAATAGTACTTACCACTACGCGTCGCACTCTCATCTGGATCTGAGGTCATTCAGTCGGTATGAATACACTGAATACTCTTCTCGCACAATAATATCTTAATCGGCAAGGGTAATGTCTTCGGAAACTTTCCCCGGAACCCTTTAAAGAATCTCCACTCGGCCTCAGAGTAGGAGACAAACTAATCAATGGAAAATTCTGTCACAAATCCTCCTAGCACACTATCTATCCAGTGATCAACCGTGTGAGTGACGGTATTATCAGTCCTCTCCAACTGCTGGATCAACTTTGGAGTCCACTGAGTGACTTTTTTGTCCTTCCAACACTTCTGGAATTATACAAGCCTAGCCAGCCACTCCTAAAGCTTGATTGCAAATGTCACCAAAATTTTTTTGTATCTTTCTGTAAGAATGTACCTATTTTTCCACTTTTCTGCCGTTAACTTCGTGCTACGATTATCTTTTATTGCAAATTCTTGAATCTGTTTTCAAACCACTCCTCAATTTCCTTCCTTTCAAGCTTCCAATAATCTCTTGTCATTACCCGATCCCTTCCTGAAAATGCTTCAGGTCTCGAAAAAGGAACCATTTTTTGGCTTGAGGGGTCCTGACTCAGGTTTGGAGTTCAAGGTTTGCCAACAAACCCCTATACTACTGGCCCTTTCGGCAGTGACCCACTTGCACAGGTCAAAGTCTCACCTGAAGTAGTATGGTTGGGTGCTGGAACTAGGTTTCCACACCCTGAGAAAGGGTAGGTAAGGCAAGCAGAGCTCCATCCAGCCCTGTGATACCCAGATCGCCCCTTTCTGAGCAGGATCTATAGGTCTCTTTTCGCATCCACATGCGCAAGGTCAACTATACTACAGTGTATGATAATTATATACTTCTATGACAGTAGCACAATATTGCATAAAACAGAATAGAACAGATCCAGATGTAGTAAGCACACTTACACAGAACTTTCACAGCTGGATACAGGATACGCATAATACAAAAATTACCATTGATTCACATAAACAGTACACATAGATTCAGTTCTCAAACAATTTTTCTTATTCATCAATTCATCAATTCCCTCTTACAATACCCATCCTAGCCTACGCACACAGTAGCAGGGTCCGCACACAGCAGGACTCTAGATCTCCGCGCACACAGCCAGCAGGAGTCCTTTCCCTAAAAACCCAAACAGATCTACTAAACCACAATTCGCATCAATAGCTCCTTCTTTTTCTGCCTTACAATTCAAAATGCTCTTGTATTTATAACAATTTAGCCTAATCTTTCATATGGTCCGCAAAACATGGTTTATGGATTCTAAGTCTACCCTTTGACCCATTACAATGCTTTCTGGGCTTTGACCCATCCCAAACCCCTGTGCTAGACTAAATATAATAATAAAAAATACAAAATCATACCAGTTTCGCAGCTCGTAGGAGACCCTGTTCCAACACTATTTAATGATTTAACGAGTCTAGCGATGAATGAAACTCGATTCTTGCCATGATTGACAAGCCCATCGATATTTTATGTTTTAATGAGCTTAACGACAGTGATAGCCCAATACTTTTTCATATTTAGAGAGTCTGAAAAAGAGGACGAAATAGAAACCCAAAAGTACTTTTTCGTAAATTTGTCTCTCAGATCTGAAAAAGTGTAAAATAATATCTGAAAGAACCTCTTTGGTCATGTTTAACCAAGGTATTCCTTTTTTTTAAATAATCCATCTCAGTCCGGAAAATGGTTAAACTTATACTGAGTAGATATAAATTCATTTACTTTAAAGAGCTCGAAAAGGCAAGTGCTCGGAAATATTTTCACATTATCGGAGTCTGAAAAGAGCTGAAAGAAGACTCCAGGGGTTCCTTTTTCGCTGTTATCAAAGATCTAAAAAGAGATAAAAGTGCGCTTCAAATCCTTTTTCATTTTTAACAAAGCTCGAAAAATAAGGATAGAAAGTATGCTTTGTGGTCAAGTCATTCTTTGAAATAAATCTTCACGACTAATCTGTTCATCAATTGTATTTCCTATTCAAAATAGCATCAAATGGATTGAAAATACATGTTTCATGATAAAAACATAATAAAACTATATTCATAGCAATAAATTTAACTTGTAAACAATTAAATGACTATATAAAGTAGTTTCACTATTCATTTTTACCATTCCATAGTTACCATTTGCATTTTGGAGCTCTGAACCTGATTTTGCCCCCGAACTTCAGTCATTGATTGCAGTCGTTTATATGGATGGATTTCGTCGCTGTTTGATCTAGGTTAGTAGCATGAACCTCCTATTCCTTTTAGTATTCATTTCATTTCCATTACTTGAAAATTTTTAGGGTTTTAAGGCCCCTAGGGTAAATTTTGATCAAAATGAGGGCAACGCACCCCTGAATGTCGAAACCTGCATTGCATACCAGGTACATTGAAGGGTACCTGCATGTGCAACGCACTATCTCAGCCCAGGGAGTGCGTTGGGCACAGTTTAAGTTTTTGGTTTTCTTTTTGTGCCCAAAAGTTGCCTATTTTTTTGCAATGAATGGAATCTACTGGATCCTATGGTTGTATTTCAGGTTTCCATCGGATTAAAATGACGATTACATGGAGGGAAAGGGAACATGAAGAAAAAGATATGATTTCCTTGAATGATCCGGGTACTGTAAGAGCCCTAAGAGATTGTGGACTACTTAAGTACTTCAAATTGTCGAGAATGAGGCAACAAATAGAACTCTTGGAGTTCTTAGTTCAAGCATGGGATCTGGTGATAGAGGCATTTCACATAAAAAATCAAGTGTTGTCCATAAAAGTTGAGGATGTGTATTTTCTCATAGGTTTTTCAAGGAGAGGTTTTCCCATTTTTCTCACAGGGTCTATCATTGGAGGAGAGGCAGTGAGGGATTATGTTATGTAGTATTGCTATCCAGGGGCAGAACCTAGCAAAGATGGAAAATTAAACATTCGGGATGTCATGGATTTGCCTTTGAGAACCATCCTTTTCACGATCGCTAAACTTGTTGGCACCGTTACACTACATGTAGCGAACATATCGTATATGTAGTATGCGCTAGAGTGCTTAGAGCCAACAGTATTCAACTGGTCTGAAGCTGTTCTATCTCAGATAAAGGAACAACTAAATAAAGCAAAGGGAGGAAGGAAGAAAACTTTCAGTTATAGTTCAATCCTTATCTCCTTTCCTTTGGAATGGATGCCACAGCATGTAACATTGGATATATCTAGTCCTAGAGATCCTCGAATGCAGAGATGGGTAGAACTCATGGGTCGGCATGCAGGCCAATTGACCGTTGTGTTCTCTACTGCATTCTTCGCCTGGTTTCGGTGACATATTGTCACCATCGATGAGTACGCATACGTAGGCATTGACTTTCGAGGAGATCCAGATCTAGTATTACCAGAAGGCGCTCAGTGGGGTGCAATAGGTAAGAATTATTTGACCATATTTTTTTTATTTTTATAAGGTTTATACAATGTTTTTGTGTTTTTATTTCTTTCCAAGACTAAACTAAATGTTTGATGTAATGCAGATATCGATCGTGTTCAACCAGTAGAGGAACCAGAGCGCGAAGTAGATGCGCCAATAGAGAGGTTTTTCGGGAGAGCAGTCCTTCAGGACCTTGATATGGCTGAGACTCTGGCTGAGCTTCAGCAGCACATAGAGGGGTTGACCTTCAAGATTATGGATTGCCGGATCGAAGAGCTTCCCATGTGATTGCAACGACACACTATTGGGGTTTCTAACCATTGGATGCGTTTGCTCCGTAGGATTTCTATAACTATAGCATGTTAACATGAGCACCACTAGTTTACTTGTGACATTTTGCATACATTTTGAGGTTATATGACCAATGTGTATTGGGCACAAATTTTGTAAAAACCTATAACTATCTACCTATATGTTTTCAGAGTTTTTCTTATGTTTAATACACAATCCTGTTCAATGATTTGAATGTTTTCCTTACCTATGTCGCAAATGTCTGTCTAAAACTTGATTAGCTAATGAATCAGCACTTCAGATCTAGAATTCCTCTCTCTTGATGGTGTAGAAAACGCAGACAAAAAATGGTTAAAAAATATGACTATGATGGTGGATCAATAGTCAGACCAAAAGTATAGATCCAAAGTGATCTTTAGGCAACAAAAGGTGATAAATGAATGGGAAAACCCTTCTATTTATAACAAAATATTGAGTTAGTCTAGATATTGGTGCATAATCAAAATATTATTAACCAAATCAAGATCCAACTTTTATGGAATATTTTATTATATTTGTTGGAGGGAAAAGGAATTTGACTTGGGTCAAATCCCTTTATTTGTAAATAATAAATAAATAAATGATTCATTTATCATTTTAAGGATGTGGTTGAGTAATAATCAAATAAACAATTATTTATTTAATTATTTAAGGGTGATTTAGTCATATTTAACAAAGAATATTATTTAAATAAGGTTTAAATAATTATTCTTAGAAAATAATAAGATAAATAATTATTTATCTAATTAATTTCCTTATTTTGGGTTAAATATAACCAGGATTATTAATTAAGCTGATGTTTAACTAATTATTCCTTGAGGAAAATCAAACAAATGTATATTTATTTAATATTTTCTCGTGGGGTTTCATGTTTAGACCATAAACAACTTAGTAAAATTGGTTTACTATGTTATTTTCATAGTGAAAGCAATTTTACTTTAGGGTAAAATTGGTCTTACATGGTGTACTTGGGTCCATCTAATGATAATAGGTTAGATGACCAAAAAATGGTGTAACAAGAACAATCTAATAAGTGTTGGATTTCTAACAGTATAAATACTAGTAAGTTGCAATACCACAAGTTGTGAGTCTAACCTTATGATTATGCGGTTAATACCAAATGAAATGGCATCAGAGAGAAGCTCAATCAACGTGCTATACTCAGCGATAGTTTTCATCAAATCCCTTGAAAACTCACTAACTCGCCGTTCGGAGTGAAAATGGTCCACGCTGCAGAGGATAGATTCTGCGTAATACTACTAGCACCATCAACATATCCAAAAAATGGTTCTGAATATTCAGACATCTGCCATAAAATGTAAAGTGGATTACTAACGTCAAGAAAACTCTAAAAACAAATTAATATAGTGAATGAAAATCAACAACATATAAACAATATAATACAAAAAATTACTACGCTCATGATTAAGCATAGTAACATTTCAAATACAACCCATTTCTAGGTTGTGCCAATGGAATTCCATCGTAATCAACTAACTCGTAGGCACCCTTAGCAAGAACTTTTTTGACAATATAGGGGCCATGCCACAATGGTTTGAATTTCCCTCTACTTATTACATCAACTTCTTGATCGTAAAGAAGGACTAAGTTGCCCTCTGAGTAGATGCGAGGCTGGACAGTTTTGTCGTATTGTGCCTTTATACATCTCTTATGCGCTTCATTGGCCAATTTGGCTTCACGACGCGTTTCATCAAGATGGATGAGGTTAAGGAGATGCTCTTCTTCTTTTGAGGTGTCAAGTAACAAGTCTATCGCGAGTTTTAACGATGATATTTCGCATTGGATTGGTAAGATAGCTTCTAGACCATACACCAATTGAAAAGGAGTAAATCCAGTTGCGTTTATCACCGAGGTTCGATATGCCCACAAGGCAGACTACAGGATCAAGTGCCAGTTCCTTTTACGGACTCCTATCATTCGTTGAAGCATTTGTTTAAGAATTTTGTTAATAGCCTCAACTTTTCCATTTGATTGTGGATAATAAGGAGTAGAATTATCATGCGAAAATCTTAACTTGGTAGTCAATTTAGACATAATATGATTGCGAAAATGCTTCCCATGATCCATAACTATAGCTTGTGGGACCCCAAACTATGCAATAACGTGGTTGAAGAAAAACAATGCAGCTTTTTGTCCCGTGTTATTAAATGTAGGCATTGCTTCGGCCCATTTGGTAAAATAGTTGACTGCGACAATAATATAACCATGCCCCCTGGACGAAGGAGGATTATAGGTCATGAAGTCAATACCCCATTTTGTAAATGGTCCAGCAGAGACAACAGAATGTATTGATGCTGGCGGTTTGCGGATTTTACAATAAAAAATCTGGCATGCATGACAACTTCTAATTGCGAGGATGAAATCTCGAAAAATAGTAGGCCAAAAGAAACCAACGCGGAGTATCTTCTATACGGTAGCATATCCAAATAATTTTCCACCACAAGCCCTAGCATGACAATTATTTAACACTTTTTCGGCCTCCTCATGAGTGAGGCACCTCCTTAAAATGTTATCGACACCACGACGATAAAGTGTATTTCCGACTATCAGATAATATTTGGCTTGGTATCGAATACATCATTGATCAGAGAGAGAGGTATTAGGTTGAAACGTTTGGGTTTGGAGATAAATGATGAAATCCCCATACCAAGGATCAAATGATCTGATCAGAAACAAAGACTCGTCTGGAATAGATGGTTCCAACGTAGTAGGAGTACTATCAGAGGGAAGGTCACAAAGAAGCTCAGCCAAAACTAAATACTTCTTTGACATGGATTTGATGAATTCCAAATCAAATTCCTACAAAATGACAATCCATTTTGAATACTTTCCCCCCAGCAATTAACGTGATAATATATAAGTCATGGGGTTGCAATCTGAAACTATTGTTGTTTTTCGGAGCATGATATAATGGCGAAATCGTTGGACAACTTGAACAACTGCCAAGGCAAGATTTTCCATGTACAAGTACTTAACTTCCGTATCATTGAGATTAGGACTCAAATAATAGATTGAATTTTCAATACCATCTTCTACTTGGACCAAAACCATAGTGATGGTTGTTTCAGCCGCGGTGATATATAGGAAATAATCATTTTGATAATTTGGAGGATACATTAATAACGCTCAGACAAGAGTGTCCTTGACAACATCAAAAGAAGCTTGCGTAACTTGGTCCCAATGGAAGGGAACCCACTTTTTCAATAGTCAAGTAAATCCTTTAGCCATTTCGGCGTCGTTTGGAATGAACCTTCTCAGGAAGTTAACCTTTCCTTGAAGTTTCTGTATCTGAAGTAAGTTTGATGGTGCAGGAAAATCAAGAATAGCCTGATTCTTCAGTGGGTCTATTCGAATTCCTTCTTTTGAGACTACAAACCCAATAAATCGACCAGAACCAACACAAAGCACACATTTATGTGGATTGAGGAATATCTTGTAGTGTTGGCAACCTAAGAAAATGGCTCTCAAATGCATCGGGTGATCAGTCTGATTTCGTGAATGCGCTGGTAAATCATCTAGATATGGTTGAAAAATGTGCTTGATGTCGTTGAAAGCATAATCCATTGCTCTCTGAAAAGTTTCCCCAACATTCTTTAAACCAAACGGAAGTTTCCTATATGCAAATGTGCCCCAGGGATAGATGAATGTTGTCTTATGTTGGTCATTTGGGCGAATATTGATTTGATTGTAGCCAGAAAATCCATCCATGAACGAGAATATTTCGCATCCAGAACAATCTTCAATAATCTGGTCGATAAAGGGAGTAGGATAGTTGTCCTTTGGACAAGCATGATTAACATCCCGATAATCGATGCACACTCTAATGGTTCCTTGTTTTTTCATAACAGGAACAATATTGGAAATCCACTCAGTTAGCGGAACAAGGTAAATAAAACCAGCACGAAAATTTTTTTCAACTTCTGCTTTGATGGGAGCGACTTTCTTCGTATGAACAGGACAAATCCGTTGGCGCACCGGTTTTACATCAGGATACATATTAATAGTGTGTTAAACTATACTAGAATCTATGCTTGGAATTTCCTCGTAAGACCAAGAAAATACATCACGAAATTCACAAAAACGAGAGCGATATGATTCAAGTTCTAATGGAGAACAAGATACACTGACATGAATATTTTCTACAACGCTAGGTTTGTTCGAAATATCGATAGAAATTGTTTCTTCGATATTTGATAAGTTTCGCTCAGAATCGATTGTATTAATTGGAAAATAATTCAAAAATAAAGTTTTGATGGATGGGTGATATAGTTCATTGAGATTGTTTTCTTCATAATCAGGAAGATGGGAACGATGATGATAATCTTCACATGGTTCTCCTTTTGACATCGTAGCTTCCAAAATATTTTCATCTGTCAAAAACATTGAGGAAAATGGATCAGACGGAGTACCAAAATCTAAGGAACGATCAACCCAAACACTCGGCGACGTTGATTTCGGATTTGCTGCCCAAGCCAAATAGATTGATTACTATGCCAGTTCAATAGGACGGGGTGGTAAAATATCATCCAACATAGAAATATCAGAATCACCCGTACTCTCCCTTAAGCTAGATAGAGTGGAAGAGATCATGTAGTAGGTCTCTATACTTGCAATTTCTGTCGATGTCGCGGGCGGCGGTAATGCAAAGGTTCCCATAAGAGTGGAATCCTTTAAGAGTCCTACACCAATGTTCTGGATTTCTAGTTGGCGTAAGTGAACAAATGGAATGCTTCCATTTACCTGTGAAGTGGAGGAAAAAAATGATAATTGATTAATGACTGTGATTGTACCTTTATGTGGAAAGGAAATCATTCTAAAGTATGTAGAAACAATGGAAGTCATTGCATATACCCATGGTCTTCCAAGTAAAATATTCTAGTCAAGGGGTCCGTCAACAACCTCAACATCAATACTCACTGTTTTGCCTCCTAATCCAACATGCAGGTTATTGATAATACCACAAGGTTTATATGTTCTTCATTCAAAAGCCTTCAACGTCATTGATGATTGTGATAATCGCGGAGAGCCAAGTGACTTCCAACAGTTTAGAGACATAATGCATGTAGATGCTCCCTCATCAATAATAGTGCGATGAACAAGGTGATTAAGAACATTTACTTGTATGGAAAATGCAAATTCTGCTGGTAATTGCGGCACATAGCTCGTATGATTAAAGATGACAAGATTAGAATCAGTCAGATCAATTCCACCAATGGCCGACAATAAATCCTGCTTCTGGGAGGGACAATTTTTTAATACCTCAAGAGCATACATAGCTAAAGGAGATTGAGCCAAATCTTCAACTATATTATAATTTTGTGCAGCTCTTTCTCGAGGGTTATATGTCGATTTATGAATTACTCCCTTTTGTGGCTTAATTGTCAATTCATGAATAACAGTAGGTGGTACTGATTCAGTAGATGGATTCGTTGTCAAGGTAGTAGGTTGATCAGTGGCCGGACTACCATAGTTTTTATTCTGCGTCAACACCAAAATATCTTGTGAAGGTTTTGTGGTGGATAACATTAACACTTGGGAACTAGGAGATGGATCCGTAGCAACCAAATTAACGTCTGGATTCGGGAATGGGTCTGTCAACACAGCTGATGCATGGGAAGTCTTGATGATTTTTGAGACTTTATCACAGTGAGGACAATCCCTAAAAAAATGTTCCTCGTTACAGATTATGCATGGATAATGAGGTTTCTGTGGTCCTGACGGTTGATTAGATGATCTTTCTTGCGGGTTAGAAGTTTTCTTTTTCTTTGATTTCCCATTTTTCTTACTTCCTGGTTGCTTGTCACTTTTGCCTTTTTCAAATGACACGGCGTTAATTTCGGAAGCAGGAGCAAGATCAGATGCAGTAGCGTGGTGTGTGTTTGCAGTGCCTATCAAGCTGTCTCCGGCATTAGGAATTTTTTCATAGATCGTGCCAGGCTGAGTGTAAATCAAGTCTAAATATTGGGCACAAGAGATAACTTGATCTTCTGTGATGACGTAAACTTTAGCCACATCCTCAGTTATAGATGGTAATAGGGACTTAATGAACCATTTAGCAAGGAGTTGATCAGGAACAAATGTCTTAACCATTCGACGACAGTGACGCCACTCATGAATATGATTGGAAATGTGAGTAGCATTAGTCTGTTTTTAGTTGGTCAAGGGTTCCATTCTAGTTTCGTATTTGATCAGTAACTGGAAATGAGTAAAAAATACAGTAGCTAAAGCAGTGAAATTTTCGAAAGAAGCTCTAAGTAACTCAATGTACCATTTAGCGGCTGGACCTGTGAGCGTACGCTGGAAAAGACGTAGTCGAACAGAATCATCATTTAGGTAATTTGATGAACACCGTAAATTATAAGTCATGACATGAGTCAACGGATCTTCTCCAGGGTTTCCATTGAATTTAGGAATATCGGAGGGTAATTTATGAGGTATCACCAGCCACCAAGGAGCATAATTTATAGGATCATTGGTTAACTAGTTTAAATCTGGTAATTCCAAGGTTGCAACAAAAGGCAACTGTCGATTAAGGTCAGGTTGAGAATAGCCAGGGTAAGATGGAATTGCTTGGGCAACAGGTCTTTGAGCACCAGCATACGAAATCTGCTGCTGGTAACCCAGATAGGAGTTGTTTTAAATAGAAAACACTTGAGAATTATGTTGACCAAAACCTGGATATGATACTTGTTGAAATGAAGTTTGAGCAATTTGCGCCTATGGCTGCGAAGGGATCTGTCCACCAATGTTATAACCCAAATTAGTATAAGTTGGATTTGGTTGATATGTATAACTAGGTTGCATTTGTGACATCCCATAAAATGGTACACCGGCTTGTGAATAAATGATTCCTGATACAAGTTGTTGTAAATTAACCAAAGGATTTTGAGTCTGTGGACCCAACATTTTATGATATTGAGTTGAAGAACTCGCCTAATAAGGTTGATGTACAATAATTTGATTATGTAACAAGGGTATAGATGTATTAACAAGTGGTAATGAAGTGGGTGTAACAGGTTGAACCGGTTGATACGAGTGTACAACCGTTTGTGGTTGGATAGGAAAAGTGGGCTGCCATTGACAAACATTCATGTCAACATTAGTTTGACCAAAAAGTGACTGAGTATTGTCATATTGGGTGACCAAAGGTTTCCCCCAAGCATAAGGAGGATAATAAGACGGAAAATATTGTTCCCCGAATGCAAGGAGTCCAGTTGATATGGTATTTCAAGGAATTGACCCAAAAGGACCGACTTGATATTGCCCTGATGATGTATTTAATGAAGCAATTTGTTCAGTACTAACTATAGGAATACCAATTAAAACACCAGATGATGACATTGACAGATACCATGAACGTGAAGATGTACCAGAGAAAGTGCCAGATAATGATTTGTAACTTGTTGGGACCGAAAGGCCACCGTGAAAATATGACTCTAGTGAGGTTGTGAACATCGACAGAGTAGCGAGTGTAGGAGATGACGTAATTGGAACATTAGACCCAACCGAAGATGTTGGTTCAGACATGGTTGTTTGACCAAATGTATACCCTTGAAAATCGACGGGAGATTGAATGGGAACATGATCAACAAAAGCAGATGGAAACGATTGAGGAAAAGATTGGTACAGGTAAAGGTCACCCCAAAATGGGTTGGAGTTAAGGTGTATCGTCTTCTGTGATTTCTTCAATCGCAATTAAACCAGGAGGAATAACTTCACCGTCAGGCCCAAAATATATTTTAGACAGTTGACTGTGTGATATAGGAGTTTCAATAGCTACAGAAGTTTGTGGGATGACCAAGGTAGGAACAACTTCTGGTTGTTCAACTTCAGGATTCAAATGTTCTGGAAAAGAAGAGACATGATCTGGATCAATTTGTGATTGAACAACGTCGGGTTCAGGAGGTATGGTCTCAGCGATTGAATGGATTTTAACCACGGGTAGCTATGAAGACTCCATTTCAACAACAATAGACGAACTGGGATGTGTGGAAACAATTTGAGCTAACTCTGGGTTAAAAGATGATGTTTCGACAGAGGTACGAATTGTACTTGATTCGGAAAATCATGATCACCTTTGCCTACCAAAAATAACTTCTGGTGGTAAAGGTAGTTTTAAAGCTAATCTACCCGAACGACGTGGGATAGGATTTTGTTCTTCCACAATTACTGATTTATTTTAACCAGAAAAAAATAAACAAAAAGAGGGTAATGCTGTGCAAAAGGGTTTACCAAGAAACTGTGAACTATAGAATACCTCCTAGCGAACCAAGAAGTACGAGCAGGTAATCTCCCCAAATGTTGTGTTCGGTGTATCACAATTTCAAGGCAGTCGACTCGGTTCACTATGGATGAATAGCACCTAAAAGTTGTCCTCCCAAATATACCTGAAGGTACATGGAGGCCCAAGTCCGTATTAGCGCTATCTAATGCGAAACTGCACAGTGAGAGCACCCCTTTATACTTATCGTACTATAACACTGCCCGATACACCCAAAAGTACGTGGATGAGCTATGATATACTTACGTACGTGGAGTGAGGTATCACACTCGGAATGTATCACAGACAAGTTAATGACAGCTATTATGTTTTACGATGCCGGAACATGTCTCTAGCCTAGACCTTCTATATGTTATCGTTATGGTTCCAATGCGTTGTTAAGTAAATTGAGATTAATTTTATGTTGATCTTGCTTAAAAATTTGCTTTTCAAAAGTTCACCGCGATGATGTGTATGAAATTTCTAAAATGCAAGCTAAGAATGATAAGCAATATTTCACTTTCAGCTTTTGCGATGAAGAACCTAGCTACTAAGGGAAGAGATCAAATAATTTGAGAGCAAACAAATCAATGAATCTCAAACTAAATGTAGATTTCCTAATGCTCCTTTTGCAAAACACATATTATTCTACATGCAAATGCAAGTTTTTCTTTTCAGTTTCCTTAATGTTATGAATGCATAAAAGAAACTAGGTGCACTAAATCAATAATTCAATTGCTTTTTACTTTTGAGAAACGAAGAATACAAACGACAATTTCTCTTTTCAAGGAAAAATGAGAATTTCAACAACAATTACCCCTATCAAGGAAATGAAGATTTTACGACAATTTCCTATTTCGAAAGCAAATGATTCTTAATGCGACCATAAAAAATACTTTGAAATCAAATTTTCAATGATAAAGAAAAACTTTTTTAAAACAACATTGAACAAATTTTCAGTCAAAGGAGAAGAATTATATAGAGTCATTGGTCAATTGAGCATCAAACTTTTTAGAATACAACAACAAATAAAACTGAAGAAAATTGCAAAATCAAATTCAAGGGAATTTGGGTAATTTTAGGATTCAACGCAGTCTCCAAGGGGAGACACTGCTTTGAAAAGCACTGTGTCCTGTCTAAGGGTGCGTTGGGCGCAGTATACAAAGAAAAATGCTACTGTTTAACTCACTGTCTTTGAAAATTAGGCTCTGAAAAAATTTATTCTTTATGTGTAACAACTACTAGGTGGATAAACAAATCAAATCAGAGGCTTAAACACCTAGAACTAAGAGAAATTTTCCCCAGCAGAGTCGCCAATTTGTTGGGCCAGAATTGTGAATTACAGATAAATCACACTTCCCTAGGAAGGTGCCAGTCTATAAAAATAGGTGAAAGACTATACGACTATTTCTCCTAACTCAGAATAGATACACAGAGAGGATTGGAGGCTTACTTGTTCAGTCACTTCCAAATGGCTCCTTTTGTCTCTTCTGTTGCAGCTTCAAATTCAAGTGGTTTGTGAGCTGAATCCTTCCTGTAAGAAAGAACACTGAAACAACAGAAGATGAAATAATATAGATATATATTCAAGCTAGTTAGCTAAATCTGTAAATCATAAACCACATACATCAACTAAGATCTTACAATATGGAAAATCAAAGGCAATACAGATGCATATAGGGAAAAATAAGTAGTACTCTTTATTGATGATAGAAGGAGAGGTTACAACCTAGTGACTGATTTGAAGTGACCTTCCAGCAACGTTCCCAAGCCTCATAATAGTATAAATCTCTCTAGCAGCAGCTTCACAAATCTAGCTCTCGATTGAAAATTCTCCAGCATTTCTCTACTCAAATTCTTCCTCTTCAAGCACTTAGATCTATGCTCAATTTATAGATGAACTGTAGGTTGTTTTGAAATCAATAAATTTGCAAAAATATGCAATACATGTTTCCATTCATGTAGATGTCAAATGGATACTTGGATCCGAAGCTTGACACATGTGAACTCTTCTAGAAGGCACTGGCCAAGTGGAGATTCCAAAACAATGAGAATTTCGCTCCTAATGTGACCAATGCACGTGTGAATGTCGGGAAGTGCTTTTTAGAGTAGCATTGCATGGGGCTACCTGCATATGCAATGCACTTAGGCCCCTTAGAGCCTGCGTTGGTGAGCTATCATATGCTATATAGTAAGATTCAAACCATGGAAACCTTTGCTTGATGAAAGTCTTGCTTGATTTGTCTTGTTTCTTGTCTTAGGGCATGTAGCAACTGAAATGATAGGGAATTATAGACCCTTGATCATTGGTCCTGGAGATGATGTCCAGTTAACCAGTTCATTGGGAATGGTGCCCAAATTGACCTATAATAGACAGCCTGACGTTGTGCGCTAGTCCGTTCAACGACATGCAGGAGATGTCCGACAACCGATCTACTATGCTCTTGGATGTGCAGAGGCTGCCCGACACGTCATGCATCTCATCCCTCGTGCGCTACGCTCCTATGCTGCGCGTTCAACCATAATTTTTTTCAAAGCCAGTGCAAGCCTCAAAGTTTCTCAAAACTCCTCACAACTTCTGCCTGGCACCTCCTAAGGGTTTGATAAGAGGTATTTAGGTCCTTACCTCCCTCTCATACTATTTTGGAAGGTAAAAATTAAATAAAATGTGAAAAACCCTAAGGAAGGAGAAAAACACCTAATTTCCTGCTAACAACTTTCTTGTTCAAAGGGCACCCATCCATTTTCATACTAAGAGCACACTGAGGCCCAAATTGGTTTTCTTCACTCATCCTTCCCCTTCATTTGCAGTCACCACCTGTCTCATTGTCATCTCACTTGCCCTCTTCATATAGTTTCCCAAACATATCAGGGTCTTGATTTCAAAGCAAGAGAAAAGACAAAATGCCTAGAGAAGACAGTGTTGACAGGGGCGAGAGGCCAAATGCCTAGAGAACAACAGAGAAAGGGTGGGAGAGTCAACATGTTTGAGCCTGTAAACACTAAAGAGTTGACAGCCTCCCCTACCAAAGTAGCATACTTCCAAGAGGTAGGATGTTTTGATTTCTATGAAAAAGTAAAAGAGTCAAAAGTCACCCTGAGTTGACCAGAATTTTCATCCTAAACCTCCATAACCATCAAGTGCATCTAACTGGAGTTAATTTTGAAATATCCACCAATACAATTGCCATGGCCACTGGGATACCTTGCATGGGACAAAAATGGTTCAAACAGGTGAGTTTGGACTTAAGCCATTACCAGCCTTTTTTGAAACCAAGATACCAAGTTGATTGCAAAATCATTTTTCCCTTCTCCCATCTATTGGAAAGGTATGCCCCTTTAATGAAAACCATCATGAAATATTTTACCTGTGAGGGTAGGTTTTCCAGACTTTATTTCTACCATATAAGACTGCTTATGCATTTCACTAGGACCAAACTACTTGTTGAAGCCTTGAAAATCGCTGCAACAACATTGGGGGATAACCACCCGGTCCGGAGCTTAAAGCAACTCCTTTTCCATTTGGAGTAGTGGCTCCGACTGGTTAAATTAGGTCCAGTTACCTTTTCCCAAACTCTGATTACTTAAAATATAACTTTCATTCATTAATGGAGAAGGGATATCAGATCAACTCTCTTGTTGATTAGGCAAGAGAGTTGATCCTTAAGCTGATTTGGGGCTCAGCCAAGCCACGACTAAGTTATGTCTTACAATTAACCTAACTATTCTAACCGAACTGACTTTATATTATTAAATTACTGTTAATTGTTAATCCTAAATTACACTATGATAATTTTATCCCTATGAAACTTGTTAGTTTAATACTGTCTATTAATCCTAAAGTAACACACTGTTAATGTTACATTTATCATTAAAATATTTGTTAAGTGCTAAAGTATTCTTAATTATCTCGTATGTCAAATCTAAACTAATATATTCTATGTTATTATGCTATTTAACTAACTATAATATATAAATAAATATACCCTATACTATAATATATTCCTAAATATTACTAATATAATTCTAATGATAATTCTAGTTTATTATAATATATCTATGATAACCTATGAAATGAATGTTAACTAAATTCTATTATTATTATTCTAAGTAAACAATTAATAAAATCAGATCTAATTAAATATACTACCTAAGTAAAATCAAAATTATTCTAATTCTTTTAGGTTGTTATTATTTATTGAAAGTTAATGTTAGAAAACTAATTAATAACTAGTATGCTAAAGTTAACTCTAAAAAAAGAAAAGAAAAGTAATTATAATGTTATGTGTTATTGATTAAAAAAAAAAAATTAATATACAAGATATTACATTAGTTCTAATGATTGATTTCTTAATATTTTTAATAATGATTAAAATCAATCAAGGAGTTTAACTAATATAAGGACTCAATTGTGCCACTGAAAATCAGGATGTTTGCCTTTAACTAAAGAGGACTTTTATGTTGAGATCATTTACAAATACAAAATTAATCTAAAATGGAAATCCTATCTCGGACTAAGATGGGATAGCCCTCTCTTAATCCGAGAGCAAATTAAATAAAAATAGGGGAAAGACAGGTTTATGATTGAATTCACTATGTAATTTCCATTAATTAAAAGAAGAAATTCATATTTAATTAATGGGATAAAAGCAAAATACATTTGCGGGTTAAATATAAGAAATTATTATTTAATTGCAAATATATTTCAGTGAATTTGTTATAGATCCGATTTCATTCTGCCTCTTGGAGATAGCTCCTGCAAAGCTACAGGTTATATTAAAATTGAACCAACAGAAATGTTAAGTATTAATAAGAAATATGTTTTAGAATAGAAATTGAAAATCAATTATAAAATAGGGGGAAGGACTGGTTTATGATTGAATTCGCCATGTATTTTTCATTAACTAAAAGAAGAAATTCGTATTTAATTAATGAGATGAAAGCAAGATACATTTATGAGTTAAATATAAGAAATTATTATTTAATTTCAAATCTATTTCAGTGAATTTGTTATAGATCCGATCTCGTTCTGCCTCTTAGAGATAGCTCCTAAAAAGCTTCAAATCATATCAAAATAGAACCAACAGAAATGTCAAGTATCAATAAAAATATGTTTTTAGAATAGAAATCGAAATCAATTACAAAACTTGGACACAGATAGAAAAGTCAGCATTCAGATAGAAATACTTATGAATGGAAATTCAAAATAATGCCAAAGATTTGCTTACAAAATATGCAGTCTTTGAGAATTTGAGACCTATGATTTTATTACATGCAGAAATGCTAAGCAATATTACAAAGGCCAAAAACTCTCACAATCTTTACAATCACCTCCTCTACACAAAACAGAAATGCCAAAAGTGAAAATTGAATGATAGCAAAGAATCCCCTATGTTGGGTCACGACCCCTTCTCCTTCTGATCCTATAGCGTCTCCTTCAAACCATTGAAAAACTGACTTAAAGAAATTTCTCCCCGCTCATCAATGTATTTGTGATGGTTTATATAATGTTGCCTTTGAATCTCTCTTTGCCAAAAATATAATTGGTTGAGCTAAAGATGAGATAAGGGATTTGAATCCCTATCTCCATATATCCTCCTTATAGTTAGGGTTAAAGACCCCCCTTAGTACTGAAATTAATTTACAAAACCGAAAAAAAACTTTGGGTATAACTAAACCTATAATGGTCAGCAAATGGTTACACCTGGTAGACTTGTTGTGTTTTAGGCGTAACATATCACATGCAAATGCTGGTTGGCGGTCCCTATGGTGATAACCAATGTTTTAATACAAATTTCGATGCAGCGTTAAAACTGGCGGTTACTGCAATAAAAATCAATGGTCAATTTAAAAATTCCGAGGTGGTTTAATAAAATGATGTGGGTTTTATTTATCCGATACATATGATTTTTGGTTTAATAAAAAGGATGTGAGTTTTATTTATAAGGTTTTATATCCATGTATTAAACCATCGAATTTTGTAATATTGTTGTATTTAGTTTAGGTCGATACATATGACTTTATTTTCAACGTATTTCACCCACTTTTATTATATCGTATTTTTATGTTTGATAATTCTTATATATGATTTATTTTGTGTTTCTTTTAATTTTTATGTTTAGTTTTTTTTTTTTAATACTTTAATATATTTACAATTATATATTTATAATATATAATAGAAATTTTTTTATTTTTTTTATGTTAAAAATAAAGAAAAAATATGACTAATCTAATGTTTTTACAAATTGTTAAAGTTATGAAATTATATATTTTTTATGTACAAAAATGGATAAAATGATAAATTCATGATTTACTCCTTTATTAACGGATATGTCAAACCAAGTGAAGGAGATAAACAATCAATGTGGAATGTGAAATGATGTGCTAAGTCAGGTGGAAGAAATGCCAACCAATGAAACCAAATACCAAATGCGAGGTGATGTGACAACCAAAAGTTCCTCTTTGTCTTTAATTGACGAATATGAAAATGTTTCCATGAATGCGAAAGGCAACAAGGAAGTGCAAAGATATGATCAAAACCATGAGGCAAGTGGTAAAGGTTCAAGAAGTCAAGAATTCTTTCAAAACACCAATAAGGAAGGGAGTTGGAAAATGAAGGATCCCTAAAATCAAACAAATACAAAAAATAAAAAGCCATCAAATAAGTACATTTCGTAATGACTTATCCAAATGAGGTCAAAACGAATTAATATAAATTAATAAGAACAAATCGAACTCATTTAGGCCTTTCCTCATTTTCAAATTTTAATAGTAGTACTATCAAGTGATTGTTTAAAAGGGTCCCCATTTTTCATTTAAAAGTGAAAAATGGGGGGGGGGGTTGTGTTTCACCACAACAATGGCGACATACTGGGAAGAACCAGTTATCTCTGTTCAAATTGATAATAAAATTCTAAGGAAAAAGAAATAGAAGTAAAATAAATCAAATTTCCAAGATTCATACTTTTCTTCGAAACTCTTAAATGAAATCCAATACTATCATTTTTCATATCTTATAAATATTGATTATAAGAGAGCTAATTTACTAGTAACTATATTAATGACAACTTTAAAATTAAGGAACACAAACATGTTGTTATGTTTAGTGATAAAGATGAACTCTTATAATCATAGGTAGGACCACTGCTGCCAGCAGGCATCCATAGCCTCGGCAGGGTTACCTCTTAGCCCAAAATGTCAGTATCCCATCTAATATTCAAATATTCAGAGAAAATTTTATTTTATTAAAAACCTGAGAACCATTGCCCTGGCTTAGTGACTAGATCATGACAATGCCATTCACAAGTTTTGATAGGCATGAGCAAGCCGGCTCGTGATGAGACTTCTTGTCTTACAACGTGAAGTTGTAAGCCATTATCCTGATGTGGTAATCATATTGACAATGTCATAATTATCATAACCTATGATCATGGTAGGCTGGCTTTGTAGAGAGACCCCCCATCTTTCAGGTTCTTGTAGTTTTTAATTTATGCTCTGATAATTGGTGATAATAGATGGGGAGCCAAATTATCTCTTTAAGAGGTTTGGGATGACATGGAAGAGTTTAAAAACTAAACTTTTGATATTGCTTGTGTTACTTTAGCTAAAGCTGATTTTTTAAGATAATCTGTCGTAAAAATAAACTCTTATGTTATAGTTTGAGATCATCAAAATGATAATAAAAGAAATATTTAGAGTTATAAATTAAAATCTAAATGGACACAATTTTGAAAATTAACTCGATATTATTTCTTTAACCATAGAATTTTTTTTTTTAAATATAGAGTTAATAATTTCCCATATATGAAACCAAAGTTGAATAGAAAAATTCCTCTTACTAACAGTTGATAATACTACTAAAAGAATGTGTATGAGGATTTTCAAAGTAATTGAAAATGATCTATCGTGAAATTAACTCTATCTAAAGGAGAAAAAATGAAAATGAAAGAAGTAAGAATGAAAACAAACAAGCTCTTAAAAACAAAAACATGAAATGAAAACCACTTAAACAAGATGATAATGTTTTGACAAAAACATTAAATTTGTGTTTTCAAATATTCATCAAGTTAAGTTATTGTCTTTTTATTTTTTTATTTTTTATTTTTATTTTAAAGAGTTATCATGTTCCTGAATTTATCAAAATCGAATCAAATTAAATGAAAGATAGAAAACCAAAAAGAAGATCATCAAGAGAATAGATCATGAGAAAAATCTTTACAAGATAAAAATATAAAATGATAAATATTAAAAATTTATCTTGTAAGAAATTTGTTAAATTTTTCTCTTATTTTAAAAGCATTGATGCGGTTTTAAAATTTGTATTCAAATGCTTTAATACGATTTTTCATTCTTTTGCCAATTTTTTAAAACTTATTTTGAAAGTCTTTTAACGATCATATTTTAAGAGTAATACTAGCAATTAGTTTCAAAAAGATTGTAATTGAAGTAAGAAGTGAAAAAGGAAAAGGAACTCCCTATATGGATCATGGTGGTTTTATTTTCTGAATTTCTTTTGCTATCAAAACCAAATCCTCAAATCGCATTCATAAAAACCTGCAAAAGAAAGAAGACAAGGATAAGAAAATAAAAGTAAAAGAAAAAATAAAAGAAAGGAACAAAGGAGAAATGAAGATCAACATGTACACAGAGCTGAGAAAAATGCATACCAAATTACCTTGTGAATCTTGACGTCTTCGTATGAAGAGTATAAAAAGTAGGCAAGACTAGTTACATTTATCTCTAAGTTTGGATATGTTGAAAATCATGAATTATTGAATCTAAAAAAACTAAGCGATGCTACAAGGATTCTTCACATGATATAAAAATGAATTGACATATGAATTAAAGTGAGATAATAAAATATTGTATGTCATCACTTGAAATTTTATCTTGTGAATTTCCTTTTATTAAAAATTATTTAAAATGTAAATTTAAATGATTTTGCAATTGTATGAGTAGAAAGTGGAAATGAACCTTATAATTTGATTTAACATCTTAGAATGTGGGGTTTATCATTTCTTAAATGTAAAAATTTGTTTTACCAATGAAAACCTTAAAAATGAGAAAGATGCAAACTAACTGTTTGATGAGGTCCCATCCTTATTCATCATAATTGCACTTATTTTGGAAAACAACAAAAATATGAAACAATATAAAATTTATTCCTACTCTAAACCTTTTGAAGGAAAATGACTAGGTATAGTCATATTTCCAATGTAACCAAGCACTAATTTTATTTCCTGAAAAAATATACATTACATGTGTTAGAAAAATATAAATCTTAATTATTAAATTATATACAAAAATCCTAGAATATTCATACATGTTAATTCCTAAGAATGAAAATAGAAGAAATTTATAATTAGAAAATTTTATGCTAAAATGATTTTCTAACTGAAAATAAAATTTATCAAAATATGCACAATCTAAAGGGTTAGAGATGCTACCTTTAAGGATCCACCAAGGTTCGGTTTTTGAAAATTGTGCAATATGGGAAGTATTAACATCAATTGTTTATAAGATTTTACAGAAATTGTTGTTTTCCCTTATGAGACATTGATCGTCATCATAAAGAGAAAAAGAAGGAAAATCCTTAGAGGAATCTATTATGTATACATCAGAATTAATACAACTAACCAACTCATGATTAATATTGAAAAATTGTAATAGAGTTTGATGATCTAAATCATAATGGAAGGGGTCAATTTTGAACTTATCAACTGATCTAAACTCATGAATATTGTAATTATTAAATATCACATCCTTTTCACATGATTTGTAAATATCTTGAATATTGTAGAAAGGATGGATAAAGGTTTCCAGATTCATATCGATAAGTGGTTGATCATTTAAAAATTCCCCTCGCATTTTATGATGTAATTCATTCCTATGTTTTGAACCAGCAAATATTCCAACAAGTTGACACATACAATGATTAGGTTGCAAATAATGATAATCGTAATGTAAGTTAGGTGAATTTTATTCAAGATGATCATTTTTGTTTCCTTGAATTAATGATGTGTCATCTGTTATCGTAATATATTTTAGCTCATTTTCAAAAGAAGAATTATTGTTATGATTGTTCCTTAAATCTTGTTGTTGTATAGAATTCAATTCTATTGAATTTGACTCATTATAATAAACATTGGGAGGCACGATAAAAACATCTTCAGATGTAAGATTCTCTCTCGATGTTGATGGTTGAGACAGATAAAAATTTTCATTTAAGGATTCAATAGGATCAATAATAGAAACAAGAATTAATGTTGGAGATTCTTCTTTGTGTTCCATATAAGTTTTTATATTATTTTTTTGAACAATAGAAGTAAATTTCTCAATCAAAATTTTCTTAGGAGGTAAATCGTCATAATGAAATCTGTAGCATAATAACATAAATCTATCAGAAAGGTTGCTAACAGTTTCATTATCAAAGATTGTAAATTCATTAAATTCTAAGCACAACTTCTCATAGCTGTAATTGTGATGAGAAAAAAAGAATACCTACATAAAGTGATTCTAAGAGTGAATACACTTAGCTGGTAGGATCTTGTACCATTCTCGAATCCTTCCTTGAAGTGTGAGAGTGAATAACCTGCAAATTTCATTGTCTTTAGTGATGTTGAAACATTTGCATTTATGTATAAATTGATCAACATGATCTAAAGCAGAAATGAAATTCTCACCATCATATTGCAGTTCATATATTGATTCAAGTTGTCTCTTGGGTATACCTCTGGTAGGCTTACGTGAACTAAAAGCATGACCCAATTTAGGAATACAAATAGGAGACATGGCTAATTTAAAATGTTAAAACAAGATTTCATGTAGATTAACTAGCTTAGGCCCTCCTTCTAGTGCCAAAAATGTTGAAGCCTCAAAAATCATTGTAACGACATTGGGGGATAACCACCCAGTCCGGAGCTTAAAGCAGCTCCTTTTCCATTTGGAGTAGTGGCTCTGACTAGTTAAATTAGGTCCAGTTACCTTTTCCCAAACTTTGATTACTTAAAATACAACTTTCATTCATTAATGGAGAAGAGATATCATATCAGCTCTATTGCTGATTAGGCAAGAGAGTTGATCCTTAAGTTGATTTGGGGCTTAGCCAAGCCATGACTAAGTTATGTCTTACAATTAGCCTAACTATTCTAACCTAACTGATTTTATATTATTAAATTACTGTTAATTGTTAATCCTAAATGACACTATGATAATGTTATCCCTATGAAACTTGTTAGTTTAATACTATCTATAAAATAACACACTGTTAATGCTACACTATTGTTAAAGTCTTTGTGTTAAGTATTAAAGTACTCCTATTTATCTCATATGTCAAATTTAAACTAATATTTCCTATTTTATTATGCTAATTAACTAACTATACTATATACCTTAAACTATAATATATTCCTAAATATCACTAATATAGTTCTAATTAATAATTCTAAATATTTAATCTAGTTTATTATAAGATTATAATATATCTATAATAAACTATAAAATGAAGTTAAATAAATACTATTATTATTATTCTAAGTAAACATTTAATAAGATCTATTTAAATGCATTATCATAATTAAAATTATTCTAATTACATTAAACTATTATTAAATATTAAATATTAATTAATATTTAATATGCTAAAAGTTAACTCTAAAGAAATATATGATAGCCTATAAGACGAAAATTTAACTAAATGTTACTATTATTTATTCTAAGTAAATAATTAGTAAAATCTTATTTAACTTATACTACTATATTAAAGTTAAAATTATTCTAATTATTATTTATTGAAAGTGTGTGTTACAAATTAATGAGTAATTAGTATGTTAAGGCTAACTCTAATAAGAAAAATAAAAATGATTTCTAATGTTAATTGTTAAAAAATAAATGGACTAATATACACTATATTACATTAATCTTTATGATTGATTTTTGAAAAGTTTTGGATAAAGATTAAAATCAATCAAAAAGAGTTGACAAATATAAGAACTGAATTGTGCCACTGAGAACCAAAAATGTTTTCCTTTTATGTAGATTTCATTTACAGATACAAAATTAATCTAAAATGAAAATCCTATCTCGGACTAAGATGGGATAACCCTCTCTTAATCTGAGAGCAGATTAAAAAACAGGGGAAAGACAGGCTTATGATTGAACTCACTATGTAATTTCCATTAATTAAAAGAAGAAATTCATATTTAATTAATGGGATAACAACAAAATGCATTTGTGAATTAAATATAAGAAATTATTATTTAATCACAAATATATTTCAGTGAATTTGTTATAGATTCGATTTCGTTCTTCCTCTTGGAGATAGCTCCTGCAAAGCTTAAAATCATATTAAAATTGAACCAACAGAAATGTTAAGTATAAATAAGAAATATATTTTAGAATAGAAATCGAAATCAATTATAAAATAGGGGGAAGGACTGGTTTATGATCGAATTCACCATGTAGTTTTCATTAACTAAAAGAAGAAATTCATATTTAATTAATGAGATAAAAGCAAAATACATTTGCGAGTTAAATATAAGAAATTATTATTTAATTGCAAATATATTTCAGTGAATTCGTTATAGATCTGATCTTGTTCTGCCTCTTGGAGATAGCTCCTGCAAAGCTTCAAATCATATCAAAATTGAACCAACAAAAATGTTAAGTATCAATAAGAAATATATTTTAGAATAGAAATCGAAATCAATTACAAAACTTGGATACAAATAAAAAAATTCAGCATTCAGGTAGAAATACTCATGAATGGAAATTCAAAATAATGCCAAAACTTTGCCTAAAAAATATGCAGTCATTGAGAATTTGATGCCTATGATTTTATTACATGCAAAAATGCTAAGAAATATTACAAAGGCCAAAAATTCTCTTACAATATTTACAATCACCTCCTCTACACAAAACAGAAATGCCAAGAGTGCAGATTGAATGATAGCAAAGAATCCCCTATGTTGGATCGCGACCCCTTCTCATTCTGATCCTATAGCGTCTCCTTCAAACCGTTGAAAAACTAATTTAAAGAAATTTCTCCCCCATTTGAATGCATTTCTGATGGTTTATATAATGTTGCCTTTGAATTTCTGTTTGCCAAAAATGTAATTTGTTGAGCCAAATTTGAGATAAGGGATTTGAATCCCTATCCCCCTTCATGAACCTCATGTCTATGGATAAATACCCCCAAACACCAGTGTTTCATTTAATTATAAAACCCAAAATGGAACTTAGGATATAATTAAAACCTCCGGCGGTCAACAAATTGGGTGCAATGGATGAACCGTTACGTGTGATCAGGTGGGCAGACTCCAGTGGTTGCGGCAAACTTTGTTTATCCTTTGCGGTTAAGACGTAATACATCACATAGAATTTTTGTTGGCAGTCCACGTGGTAATCAATATACTTGGCGGAATTTGTTCATCGTTTTTGGTTAGGGCATGACACATCTAATACAATCTTTGTTGATGGTCGATTCCGATATTCCCGTAGTAATCAATGTACCTGTCACATGACAATACGGTTATGACATAATAAAAATCCTTATGGGTTTTTTTATAAGGTTTTACATTAATATATTTAACCCATTGAGTTTGTTATATCATGTTGTATCATAGTTTAGGTCCATCACTTTATTTTGCATTTTTTATTTTCAATACATAATCCATAAGTGGGTTTTCAAATAAAGTTTTATATTAATGTTTTTTAACCCATCTAATAATGTGTTGTATCATAGTTTTAGGTTGACATTATTTTCTATATGATTTATTTTGTGTTTTTTTTTAAAGTTTTATGTTTATTTTTTAGTTTTTTGGATTTTATTTTGTTTATTTGTTTTTAAAAGAATTTAATATTTATAATTTTATATTAACAATATTCAATAAAAATAAAATGTTTTTTATTTTATTTTTTGGATTTTGATGTTTTAAATAAAGAAAAATATAATTAATCTAATGTTACTACAAATCATTAAAGTTATGAAATTATATTTATTTATGTATAAAAATGGATAAAATGATAAATTAATGATTTACTTCTTTATTAATGGATATGTCAAACCAAGTGAAGGAGATAAACAATCAATGTGAAATGCGAAATGATGCGCTAAGTCATGTGGAAGAAATGCCAACTAGTGCGATAAAATGCCAAATGCGAGGTGATGTGACAATCAAAGGTTCCTCTTTGTGTTTAATTGGCAAATATGAAAATGTTTCCATGAATGTGAAATGCAACAAGGAAGTGCAAAAACATGATCAAAACCATGAGGCAAGTGGTAAAGTTTCAAGAAGTTAAGAATTCTTTCAAAGCGCCAATAAGGAAGGGAGTTGGAAAATGAAGGATCCCTAAAATCAAACAAATACAAAAATAAAAAGCCTTCAAATAAGTACATTTTACAATGACTAATCCAAATGAGGTAAAAAAAAATTAATATAGATCAATAAGAACAAATCAAACCCATTTAGATCTTTCCTCATTTTCGAATTTCAATAGCAGTACTATCAAGTGATCACTCAGAAGGGTCCTCATTTTTCGTTTAAGAATGAAAAATGGGGGGGGGGGGGGTTGTGTTTCACCACAACATGGTGATCAAAGGGAATGAAGTGACTGCCTTATTGTACTTCTTTAATTGACCATTTTGGAAGGATAAATGGTTTTATGAATTTTCTAGTTGAGACAATAGGATTTGTGCTCTTAATACTTATTAAAATATTTATGGACAGTTGTGGTCCCAGTCAATGACTTGGGAAATTTTGGACATAGTTTAATATATATTTGGAATTCAAGTTATTTCTTTTTGTTTAATTATTGGTTGCATATATGTCTATTTTTGGTGGGTTGCTGGGACCAGTACTATAACAATTACTGGTCCCTAGACAACATTAGACATCTCTCCCCTAGTACTACCCAAATATGCATCAAAGTCATGAAATCCTAACAATATTGTACATACCCCTGTAATCATAAATGTTGACAGATATTTGTAGACACAAATTTCTAGGTATTGCCAATAAGATGCATAAATAAACAACCAATGAGATAAAAGAGATAAATATGAATAAATAAAAAATAAAAAATAAAAAAACAAAATACTAAAGTGCAACTTTCGTAAATAGAAAAATATTTCATAATACCTTGGGGAAGGTATAATAAGGAAAACTTTATGCATATTTGAATTATAAAATCACACTAAGACGATCATAACATTGAGAAATAAAAATTATTCAAAATTACAATTTCTTGTTATGGGGTATAACATTGACAAATACAAATTATTCAAAATTACAATTTCTTATTATGGGGTAAACATTGTATTGTTTTCTAAACTAAAAATTATATGGAACGATTGAAAAATTAAGTTAGCACAAGTGGGTTATATCTAAAAATTTACTTTCTCTTGGGAGGAATAAAATATCAAAGTGCCAATAAGTTCAAAATTTATTATACAAAGATTAAAATATATGTCTTCTCAGTTATAGAGACAAAATGAAGAAATGGAAGAAGAAGAAACGAGGGATATACCAAGAGACTTAATGGAGCAGTGTGAATCTATAACTATGACATGAATGGGATCCTTGTGGTCCCCTGAGTGCCTCTAGCTGGGTGAGGGATGCGAAGGGGCTACTCAATGCACTCCAACCACTGATTCAGGTCCTTCATATGGTAGTGCAAGTGTTCAATGGAGTGCAAAAGATCTACCCAATGCTCATACCTATCTAGGAGAACCCTAACTAAGAGAAATTTCATATGCCAATATAAATCCACTTTGTACATGTACTATGCCAACCCATGTGTATGCCCAATGTCTAGCACCCAATCATGCAACTAGATCCTTGATATCCATGAGGTGGTGCCTTTATGTGCCCCCCTCTCTCTTAGCACACGTGAGCTCATTCTAAATAGGGCCTAGGGTAATCTCTCCAAATAGAGAAGCAATGTTCTCTTATTGTTGATGAGTATGCATACTTCCTTCGCTAGCTCATTCCTAGAAGTATGCCACTTTCTTTCGAAAACGAGCGCATGGACTAGGCATGATGGGATCACAACAAAGGGAAAAGGCCAAGGAACCAAAATATGGAAGTAAAGGGGTTGATAGAGACCCATACTTGTGGGAGTCTAGTGGAGCAAGATAAAGGCACAAATTCAGCTACATTAAAAGGGTGAGATTAAGTAATCATAAAAGAAAACGAAGGGGAGTTGGTAAGGAAAAGTGCCTAGAGGGGGATCTATTTCCAGAGAAGGGGAGCCATGAGGAGGAGAGAGAATCTCAAAGATTCAATGAAAATAGAATCAACCATAGTGTTAACACTTGGAGGTCATAGGGGCTGGCAGTCTGAGCAAATATACTATGAATAGAAAAGAAAATAAGTCACCAAAAAATAAGAGGTGTGATCATGTGCGGAAATAAAGCTTCCCTCACCATTATAAAACAACTCCATGGTGGTGGTATTATTTGTCTAACATCGAGAGGTATCATAATCATTCATGCATTGAGTTTTGAGCTCAAAACAAGGGGAATTCCCGACGAGCTCGCACATAAACTATGCTAGCTTTGTAAAGCAAATTCGTTGAGAAAATTGAGAGAAATTTGTTTTACACCTATGGACCTCCAAATTAGAAATGACAGGACCTTCCCCACTCAGTTTTTAGGGATGAACCAGAGTGTGTAGGTCCTCTAGTGGCAAGCTCTTGTGAATCACAAGAAGACTAATTAACACAAGAACCCATTAATTTATTACATATGTCGTTTCCTAGTAATTCTTATGGAATGATATCCTCTGATGGCCAACATCGTTGAAATTATGGAGTTACAGAACCGAGATTTAATTTTACCATGCTTGGTATTTGCATACAATGATGCTTCACACAAGAGAGGATCTCACGTACATATTGGAGAATTAGGTTGCAGTCAAGGAATATGTGACTAGTGTGGATACTATAGAGGTTTTTAATTACCATTTTGAGTGTTTTCAAGTGGGATCACCTCATAACAATACAAGCCTTTAACACCCCCTATGGGGGTGTGTTTTGGAATTCCATGGTCTCTTGGCAAGGTGCAACAAAGAAAACCTAATCCCCGCCCTTTTGCTCAGATAACGCCCCATTTGGGAGTAGCATGTCTTTCTAAATACGTTTCCATCACATTTTCTTAAGAGGAGTGTCCTAGAGGTAGCTTCGGGTACATGAAATTATAGCGAAGAGTTAAAAATTCCATAATTAGTAATCATATTAGCAACCTTATTCCTTCATTCGCAGACATTGAAGGGAATAATGACCGAAACATTAGTGATTAAGGAGTAGAACGTATATAATAATTCTTCCAGCCACCAACATTTGGAAATTTTTGGCATAGGATTTCTATTTTGGAGTTTATGGAGCATGTTGATGATAAGTTGGGAGTCCCTTTCCATGAAGAGCTTGGAGAAGCCTTGAGTTTTCCCCATTTCTAGTATTGCAATAAGTGAAATGAGTTATACACCATTTTTCTTATTTAAGCCCAGCGTACCATAGTATATGAAGAGCGGAAGAATGAGGAGGGTTCAAAAAATACCACCGTAACCAGTTGGACGCAAATTCCCATTTGAAGCACCATCGAAATTTAGTTTGAGGAAGGAGAGGACCGAGGGAGATCGAGCATTAGGGATATTAAGATCAGGAAAATGAGTTATTACATGGGAAAGGGAAGGGGGAGAAGGAACAATGTGCTAGTTGTTGAGGAGATAGGCTTCTTCACCATATGTTTGCTTGCATTGGGGGGACCATGGGAGGGAAATAATGGTTTCCTTTATATTTCTAAGCATGGAAATCCAAATAAAGTTGAAGTGAATAAAGATGTCATTGAACATTTGATGATTACACTCCTTCCAAATCTCCCATAGTAGAAAGATCGGAGAGAGCATCCAAATACAATGGAGAATTGAATTGGACAAGGCATGATTCTACCAATGTGAGATGGTGTTACAAATATTAAGAGGTTCTAAATTATATCTAGTGAGGAATTATTCTAGTCAAAGCTAGAGGAAGTTGGAGAAGTCACAAATATTAAATAAATTTTCAATACTTTCGCAGTTGAGAATATAGAGGGGGCATCTGGAGGTTGAATTTTTGTATGTTGTCACATGTTTAGATATTTTTTTGAAATAGGGGCCATAGAAAAGAGGGTATTTTTGGCCATTTTTTTTGTTACCATATTTTAATCTGAATATCATATGTTGGTATTTCTTGATTCCCATATTCTAAATGATAGGATTCACTTATGGAAAAGTAACCTTTTTAACTATATCCCCATCAAAGTTTATATAAATGGCAGTAGTAGGGGATTAATTATTTTTGGAAATTACACTAGAATTAATACCAGTCTTGTCCCTCTGGCTTGGGATGCTAGCCTTTTGATGGTAACCATTGTCTCCATTTTTTACTTGTGTCTACAAAAATCCAATAATCATTAGTTTTATTAATCCTTGGGTTTTCATCTACATACCCATATTGTCTAGTTATTGTTTATCTCATAGTTTAGAGATTTTCTTCCATGAGTTATTCCAAGACAACATAGTGAAGCCATCCTTGAATTCCCAAAAGGAATTTTACTGAAATAGGTGTATTCCCTTTCTGGCCACGGTCCATATGGATGATACAAAGAGTTGAAAGTGTATTCAGATAAGATGTTGTGTGGGGTGTGCGGGGGCATATCTTTTATGCCATATGAATTTCTAGATATTTGAGCCTCCTTGTATCCACCTCCATTATGAATTTTCTCCAAAATACTATTTCCATGGTTGTGCATTTGTGCAATCCCAATCCTAATTTTAGTTATGGCTAAAAAATTTTATTCCATGCAACTAAGGACCATTTTTTTCCTATGTTGGCACCACCCTATAGGAAGGAGAATTGTATTCCATGAAGTTCATGTAAGATTGATGTCAGTGCCATGAGTGTAAAGCATAAGTAAATGGGGAGAGTTTTAAGCATCACTTTTAGAAGTTCTAACCTCTTAGCAACATTCAGGGATCGAAAATCCCATACTTCCATTTTTTTACCGGTTTTGGATAACAGTTCTTCCCATAGGCTCCATTTGAGGGAGTTGTCAATTAATGGAGCACCCATGTACTTTGAGGGGAGTTTGATTATTTGAAACCCCATGATTCTTGCAATATATTTGTAAACAAAGTGAAAAGTATTAAAAGAGAATACTTGAGACTTGGTCTTATTGATTTCTGCACCTAAATCTTGTGAAAACCCCTCTAGAATTTGTGTGAAATTTCTTGCCTCATGAATGAAGGATGCGCCCATGCCCATGGTATCATCAAAACATTGTGTATGAGTTATTGGGAGATCCTCTCAAAATAGACACAATCCTTTAATTCTATTATTTGAACCTATTTCTTTGAGAGCTCTCCCCAGTAATTCTACCACCAATATGAAGAGAAAAGGTGAAAGTGGGCATCCTTACTTAAGGCCTCAGGAGGATTTAAATGGATTTCTAGGGGAACCATTGACTAGAATGGAAAAGAAAGTCAAGGGCAACAAATTGCTAATCTAGTATATCCATTCTTGATTAAATCCAAAAACTCCTAGAACGTTGAAGAGGTACTGCCGATTTAGCTTGTCGAAAGCTTTTGAAAGATATTTTCAAACTAGGGTAGGTTTAAATATATATCTATATATTAAAATTATATTATGTAAACATAAGATAGTTATAATTAGTTAATCAGTTCAAAAATAAGTTATATTATAGTCTCTATGGGGTAGCTAGATTAGTGATCATTGTGATATGAAGTCTTGATGAAGTAAGTGGTTGTAAGTTCAAATCCCCCTCATAAGTCGTTTGGTCTGTGCATTGGGGCTTGCTAGTGATAGAAACCATAATCAACCAATGTTATGTGAGTATGATCCCAAACTCGTGTAACATGAGTATGAATCCAACCCAGTTGAAAAATACTCTAGATACTATATATATAAGATTTTAAAACAAAAAAAAATAGTTAATTTTAAGTTAAATTAAACAATGTTTTAAGTCGATAAAAATTATTATAATTCACTGATTAATATCAACCTAGATCCATCTTAAATCTAGATCTACCAAGGTTCTAGAGGGATCAAGTAGACATTTAAGATTAATTTAAATTGGCAATCCTGCATTCCACAATGAATTTCCTCAATGGATTAATCTTAACAAATACCATCAATAAACCCATGGAATGACTAAGTAGAATTTATCTTAATAATTAATATTTTTACATTTAAATTTTCTTTTAAATATTTTACCAAGTCAACATAACATATTACAATAAATAACACTTACATAATGTTTTATAATATTAGTGCCCTAAATCACCTCTAGCCTCAATAAAGTTAAAATAATTATAATAATTACTAGTTAAGAACATGATTTTAATTTAGTTATGTGTAACTATCTAGTGATATGGTAAAGATTTCACTTTCATGGAATATGTTAGAATATTCACAATTTATCTAGAAGATATTTATGCTATTTTAATTAATTTGTCTCAAATTAATTAATTAGAAAAAAAATGTCATATCAACGCGTCATATTGTGTATCTGGTATTTGCAAACCACCATATTAGTTCATGATATTGTAACAAGATCTACTTACAATTAAGAATTGTCATGGTAATGTGTGGAATATATATATAATTTTCAAAAACCATATATCTTACTTTTAAATTTTCAATTTTAAAGAATAATTTGAAAATTATATTTACACTATTAGTGTGTTTCATAACATCAATGAAAGAGAATTACATATTTTTTAAATATTGGTGAACTATTTCAAATAGTTAGAAAAAATTTCACTTCAAACTTCTAAGTGTAACAAAAAAAAAAAACCTTTATGTTAGCATATAATTTTGACCCCCATATAAATTAATTATTACATTTAATTTCGGTTTAATTTATTATTCAAATATATTATGAAGTATTACGAAAAATTAGTTGATATTTTGTTTTTATTAACCAAAAATAATACATTTATTAATTTTTTGTTTGTTTGATAATACCAAACGATAATGCAAAATATTCTTTAAAAATATTAATAATGAAGAGTAACCGAAGAATGTCTTAGTAGAAAATGGCATTTTGTAAGACACGTAAACTGGAAACAAACTCAACAATATATTAAGAAATGTCTCAAATAATGATGTACATATAAATACAATAAGAAACTGTTGAATTAGTTCCCGGGTTTTCTTGGACTCTAATAACGAATTACCCTAAAAAAAACTAACCTAAGGGTTAGTTGTCTAAAACTCTCCCCTTAATCCGAAATGATATACCAAAATCCAAGAGTGAGAGCTCAAAATGCATAAATGCATCTCAGCCAAGAGTTGAATGTCTCTCAAAAATAGTTATTAAGAATGATTACAAACCAAGATGGGAGAAATCAAGGTATCAACCAACACCAACTATGGAACCTAAATATCAGTTCTCAGAACAAAAAATGTGGTTTTAATATGACCACAAACTCTGGGATTATTACAGAAGTTCCTCGAACAATTCTGAATCAAGAAATGCTCGTTCACAGACAAGTCGAGCAACTAAAGTATCACAACTCTGGATGTAACTAGTACATGTTGTGGCTCAGGATGTGGATCTTTGACTCAGGCTCACTTGACATCTCGAACTTATAAGTAGACCACCTCTCTTATCGAATATAAGGTGAGAAGTATTCTTCATCACTATAAGGCTCGTCAACGCACTCGAGAAAATCCTTCGATATGACTTGTAGATCTTCTTGGATGCTTTCGACCATTCCAAACAAGAAATTTGTCCAAATTTTTTTTTTTCTCTTGCATTATTCTTCTTTCTGGAACATTTCTATGAATGGTGATTACGCCTTCCAAAATTCTCACATGG